>CM040121.1:539756425-540048271 GCA_022559845.1 Amorphophallus konjac
CATAGTTGACTTGTATTCGAGATTTCGCACAGTGCAATTTCTTTAGTCCGTCTTGACCATCCTGCCAGTTCGTGACTTACCACATAGAAAGGATGGAAGAAAATATGAGGGAAGCCCATAAGGGATTCTGAGATGCTCAAGGTAAAGTTACCTCCCCTACCCTATGCCTGTTGGGGTTCGGTCTTTGGCGTAGGAAAATTTTGTTACCTTTTTGCCTCTTTTATTATTGCACGCATACGCCCAAGGTTTTCCTTGCGGGGACTTTGCCCTCTTGACATACTTTTCTTTTCACAACTTGACTTTCACTTTGGAATTGATTTGCATTGATGAAAATAAACCTAATTGTACTTGGGCTTTTATGGCATTTACTCCCTTTTGGGCCCTGACTTCCACCTACTAGGGCGGCGGATAGGCTTGGCGTGTCTACCTCGAGGTCTCCCTTCCTCCCTTATGGGCCGAAGAAGAAAAGAACGGGTATTGTCTTTCACTTTTAGTCAGGTTTTTGACTTTCCATCGGATTTTGCACTGCTTGAGTTCAAGAATAAAGCGTGTAGTGTGTGCGGGAGTCAACCCCCTTTTAAGTTAGCAAGACTGATGAATGAATTCTGAACTTTGACCTTTCGGACCTTGATCCTTCGTGTGCCATGGCACCAATTTTGATCTCTTCTATTTTTTTGGTTTACTTTTTGGAATTTCTATTTTTTTTGGTTTTTTTTGGAAATATTCCACTTTGTTTTGGATTTTTGAAACAATTTTTATTTTGTTTGGATTTTGAATCAAGGGTAGTATTTCTTAAGATACAAACCATTCCAAGGGTGAGTTAACTCTTCTCCTTCAGCATTAATCAATTTATAAGCATTGCCTGGAAAAACGTCTTTTATAACAAATGGTCCTTCCCAATTGGGTTGAAGTTTTGAGCGAGGGCCACCCGGCTTTACGAAAATCCTCTTAATTACCATCTCACCGATTTTGAATTTTCTCTCAATTACTTTCTTTTGATAAAAACGCGAGAGCCTGTTTTGATAAACGCGCGCATGCTCAGCGGCGACCAGACGCTTCTCATCTAGGAGTTCCAATTGGGCGAGGAGTGAATCACGACGTTCATCAATAGAAAATTCCTTATCCAATTGTACTCGTAGAGAGGGAATGAGAATCTCATAAGGGACTACCGCCTCCATTCCATAAGTAAGGGCGAAAGGGGTTTGCCCAGCGGGGGTTCGAATGGAAGTTTGGTAGGCCCAGAGAGCTTCAACTAGCTTGTCTGGCCAATCCGAAAATTTATTAGCCTCACACGTCTTTTTGACAATTTTTATCAGAGTTTTGTTAGTTGCCTCTGCTTGGCCATTGCCCTGCGGATAATAGGGAGAAGAATGATGCAATGCAATGTTATACCTGTTGCAGAGATCCTTGATTTCTTGAGAGATAAATTGAGGTCCATTGTCGGTGACGATGGTGCTTGGGATGCCGAACCTCGTGATGATGTTCTTCATTATAAACTTGCAGACGGTTGATGCTTTGATCTCCACGTAAGCTTCTGCTTCTGCCCACTTGGTGAAGTACTCCGTTGCCGTGAGGATGAATGATTTTTGCTTGGTCAGGAAATTCGAATCACCAAGAGGTCCAATGATATCAAAAGCCCACATGGAGAAAGGCCATGGGGAGGATGTAGGATGGAGTGAAGAAGCAGGAGAATGAATCTTGTCGGCGTGCAGTTGACACTTAACACACCTTCGAACATAGATGGAACAATCCTCTTCTAGAGTTGGCCAATAGAAACCTAGCCTAAGAATCTTCTTAGCTAGCATCTGGCTATTCACATGACCACCACACACTCCAGAATGCGCCTCTTCCACAACTTTCCATGATTCATCATCGTCGAGGTATCTTAATAAAACACCGGTGAGCCCTCTCCTATAGAGCACACCTCCAATCAAAACATAACGCTGAGCCACTCTTCTAATTGCTTTCTTTTCTTCTGCGGTGGCTTCCTCGGGATAGGACTGATCATTGCAATATCTGGCAATCTCATAATACCAAGGCTTCTCTTCGTCAGCCAATTCTTCTTCCCAGTCTAAAAGCATGACCTCTTTGCCTTTAAGGGATTCCTTTTGCTTAATCTTTTCAAGCACCTTATCCCTAATATCGAGGAATGCACGATCCTTAATAGCTGGCGTGTCACGCTGATGAATTAGAGGAACATGAAAATCACGCTCAGGAGGGAAGACTAAAGCAGAGGCCAAAGAAGCAAGGGCGTCGGCCAAGATATTTTGGCTACGAGGAACATGGACGAAGATCAATTTGGTGAATAGTTTGGCATAAGCTGAAGCAAGTTCCTGGTAGGGTTTGAGCTTAGGATTGATAGTGCGGCATTTGACCAACACCTGGCGTAGAATGAGCTGACTGTCACCCACAATCCTCAAATGGGTGACACCATATCGATGGGCGGTTTGAAGACCGGCCAAAAGAGCTTCATACTCAGCTATATTGTTGGTGGCGGGAAAAGTGAGCCGAGCAGCAAATGGGATGGTGACCCCTTCTGGTGTTAAAAGAACCATGCCGATCCCTCTTCCTTGGGAATTTAGAGCTCCATCAAAATGTAATGTCCACATAGGGTCGTGGGGTTGATTAATGGACATTAGTTCTTCATCTGGAAACTCCGAATTGATAGGATCAAAACGAGGTAGAGGGTGGTGAGCAAGATGTTCGGCAATGGCATAACCTTTGATAGCTTTCTATTGAATGTAAGTGATATCAAACTGAGAGAGGAAGCTTTGCCAGCGTGCTAATCGATCAGTGAGGATAGATTTTTCAAGGAGGAATTTAATCGGATTCATGCGAGCAATGAGGTGAACCTCGTGAGCTAGGAAATAGTGCTTTAACTTCTGAACTACCCAGACTAAAGCAGCGCAAGTTTTCTCCATGGCTGAATACCTCTGTTCACAGGGGTTTAGAAGTTTAGACAAATAGTATGCTGCCCTCTCCGTACCTTCTTCGTCTACTTGAGCTAAGACAGCACCTACAGAGTCATCCAGGACGGAGACATAGAGAACGAGTGGTTTGCCTGGAATCGGCGGCCTCAGGACAGGAGGATTGGCCAAATAATCCTTCAATCCGTCAAAGGCTGCCTGACACTTGTCATCCCAATTAAACTTGACTCCCAACTTAGTAAGCTCGTAAAACGGCCTACATCTTTGTGAATGCTGGGAGACGAAGCGGCGAATGAATTGCAACCTCCCGATTAATCCTCGAACTTCCTTCAAATTCTTGGGAGGAGACATATCTCTAATGGCCTTTACCTTGTTGGGATCAACTTCAATTCCCCTCTTGCTAACAATGAAACCAAGCAACTTCCCTGAAGAAATGTCAAACACGCACTTCTTGGGGTTCATCTTCAACTGATACTCTCGTGATCTTTACAAGACCTTAGCTAGAACCCCAGGATGTTCAATCCTTGTCCTTGATTTCACAACCAGGTCGTCCACATACACCTCGATATAGATATGAATCATGTCATGAAAAATCGCCATCATAGCCCTCTGATAGGTGGCTCCAGCATTCTTAAGTCCAAAAGGCATGACCACATAACAATAAGTACCCCATGGTGTAGTGAATGATGTCTTCTCTTGATCTTCTTCAGCCAGACGAATTTGATTGTAACCTGAGAAGCCATCCATGAAAGAGAGAGTCTCAAATCCTGCCGTATTATCGATCAAAACATCAATATGAGGGAGGGGGAAGTCATCTTTGAGACACGCACGGTTGAGATCCCGGAAGTCTATACAAATCTGAACTTTTCCATCTTTCTTCATAACCGGGACGATGTTAGCCACCCAATTGGGGTAGAGGACAACTCTAACAAATCTAGCGTTATGGAGCTTGTCGACCTCTTCTTTCATCTTTAAAGCCATATTAGGGTGGAAACGCCTCAACCGTTGCTTGACCGGCACAGACCCTGGCTTAAGTGTAAGGCGATGTTCAACGAGCGCAGGGTCTAAACCAGGCATATCTTCATAACTCCATGCGAACGTGTCCTTGTATTCTTGCAGGACCAAAATGAGCGCCTCCTCTTCGGAGGGCGGCAAATTCTTGCTTATGAGGACAATCCTAGGGTCTTCCTCGGTACCCAAATTAATTTCTTTGGTAGGCTCTTCTACGGAGGCTGACGGTTCGTCAAATCGTCTTATGCCACTAGCAAAAGCATCAGCCTCATCCTCATATTCTTCATAACTTTCATCCCCCTCTTCAATAGGGTCTTCGTCATTCATAATTTCATAGACACCCAAACCCTCATAAGAAACAACAGCAGCATCCTCATATTCCAGCTCTGGCAGGATGATTGGATTCTCTATAAATTCAGGAAGGGCTAAACAAGCCTGGCATCTGATAGCTAACTCCAACAGAAACCTACGAGGAATCTGCTTACCCTTAGATTTCTTATGTGAGTCTACCCCTTGAATTTTATTAGAAGAAGAAGAACAACTAGCTTGACTAGAAGAAGAAAAAGAAGGAGGTGAAAAAGTGGATACAGGAGGTAATACAGAGGAAGTCCCCTCACCAGAGGGGGAGAAAAGATTTAGCAATGAATCTTGAAGGAGCGGCCCCTGGGTCGGGACGCACTCAGAAGAGAAATAGGAGGTCTCCTCAACAGAAATGGAGGATTGGAAATTTGGGAATTTGGCGTTTTTTTTTTCATTTTTGTTTTTATCTTCATTTTTATTTTCTGTTTCAAGAAGAAAGCAGTGTGAAGGGAGGATAGCAGGAGGAGTGGAAATTGTCAGATCAGAGAAAGATTGAATCAGTGATGGCCCGCGAGGGGGCGTGATGGAGAGTTTAGAAAATCGCTCGAGGAGCGAAGAAGGAATTGTGAGAGAAACTTGGATTGAATCTGGAGACAAATTGATTATAATCGGAGGTGGTCTTGGCACGCGACCAAACCGATGAGAATATAGAGAAGCAAGCACCGATGGATGCATGGAAGTGAGAGAAAAGAGGCCGGCCCACAGCCTGTCCGCAGTGAATCCTTCTTCAAACGGAACGTCTGGCTCTCCAGTGTCAGTGTAGTCACTCAGCAGCTGCCTCTTATCTGTAATTGCAGCTGGCATCTCAATCAATTCATGAATAAGTGGCGGCCATTCCGGGTCAGTCGGCATGAAGAGGCGGCTCAAAGAAATAGTAATATCATGTATATCGAACCACCTGTACCAGTCACATTCTGGATCATCCATTTTTCTTCTTTTGTCAGGCCTTAAGGACTCCAGGGCTTTGTATGTGGCCAACGGGGCAATATGACGAGCAAACTGTCTAGCATGAACATCCTGACAGTCTAATATGGAAGTGATTATTGTAGTTTGCTCACTATTCTGAAAGCCACCTGCGACAAAATGTGTCTTCAATGTCCAAGTGAGCGGTTGGCGATCTGTTTTTAATGCGGATGTCATAAATGCCCATGGTTCATCTTTGTTTTTGCCTGGCCCTTTGTAACCTAGGCCACCTCGTGTAATCAGTTTCTGAGGTTTAACAGGCCTAATCCTGCCTTGACAATTGGCACCCAGACCTTTGCCATTTTGATACCCCATTTTCATTAAGATGTTCCAGCCAGAGGTGTTCATCATTGTTTTCTTCTTTTTCCCCTTGGGGGGCAGGGGTGTCATAGCAACTGTTGTGACTTTTTCTGGCATTGGTCGTGGACAAGGGACGTCCAGCACAGATAATAGTGGCTTGTTGGCCGGCCACATGGATGGAACTGATGAAGCTACATGAATATCTTCCTCTGGAAGGATCGGCATACTGGTAACTTTAATAATGCGGCCCTTGTGTGGGAATTTAAGGCATTGGTGATTTGTGGAGGGCACCGCATCGAGTTGCTGAATGTAGGGGCGTCCCAGAATGCCATTAAATGTCGGGTCCATATCTAGAATGTGAAAATCTACTGTGATGGCGGCGGGACCCAAACTTACTTTTAACGTAATCATGCCTATAGGAGGTTTCTTCGTGTTATCATATGCAGTGACTGTGATAGTAGACGGCCGAATTTGGCTTTCCGGAATGCCGCACAACTTCAAGGTGCTAGGTGGCAAGACATTGATGGATGCCCCAGTGTCCACCAGACATTGCTTAATAGCCACCTTATTAATGTCAACTGTGATGCATAGAGCGTACTTTCTTGCTGGGAGTGGCGCCAGTTCATGTTCATGGAAAGTAATTGCCGGCTGACTGCTAGCGGGCGTTAAAACCGTGACTATCTGCTCAACTGGAATGTCCTCATTGACCATCACCTTTTGCAGATATTCTTTCGAAGCTAGCTGATGAGTGGTGGACCTTTTAATTAGTTCCAAGATTGAAATCCTTGCTGGTGTTCGGTCCAAGTGCCTTAGCAAATCATACTGAGTCCCTGGCACTGACTCTTGTTCTTGCTCTTGCGGCCCCTGCGCGGGCTCTAGCTCTCTCTGTGGAAAAATACGGTGGAACATCCGTCCACTGCGGAGCGGCGCCACGCCTTGACGTGCCTCTGTCGGGACAAGTGTGGGAGGGGGATTAGAAGAAGAAGAAGGTGTGTTGGTGTTAAGAAGTGGTGGAGTGGGAGTTCCCGCAGAGGGAATCCCTGTAGAGGGTGTTGGTGCCCTGGTAGGAGGCATAGAGGTAGAAAGGGATACCCGAATGCGGGGGGAATTGGTGGGGGGTGGAATGAGAAGGGTTCTGGGTACAAAAGGTGGCGGAACCGATGGTGGGGGGATCCTTGCCGGTGAAGGAGTAGTGGTGGCGGGTGCAGTGGGCGTTGGTGATGGGCGGATGAGGAGTGGCCTAGATGGCAATGGCGAAGGGTTGGTGGTGGATGGGTTTTGTTGTGGCGTAGGCTGTGGAGGTGGTAAGCGTGTAAGAAGGGGGCGAACCGGCAAGGTTGGAGAATTGGTGATAGGAGGTGAATTAACGGGGCGCAGAAGAGATCGGCCCACTTGAGGGGTAGGAGAAGAAGAAGGGGTGCGCAAGAGGTGCGGAGGTTGATTTTGATTATGATAAAGTGCCCCGACAGAGGTGTTTTCTTCATGCCATCCCTACCCTCTCTCCACCTCATAAAGAGACGTGACAGGGTTTACGTGCTGGTTTGGCGGGTGCTCCGGCAGTGGATTGTGGACAATCCCCATATCGTGCTGAGGCGCTGGAGCTTGTTGTTGCTGCTGTGGAGCTGGTTGCTGTGGCTGTTGAGCTTGTTGCTGCCGAGGAGACCTTCTTTCTTTCATGGTGGCGATGAATTGTCTCATCTCATCCCAATTGATGTCACCTTGGTCATTTAGGTCATAAATATAATCTCTGAAGTGGAAGCAACGATCAAGGTTATGACCAGGTGCACGATGGAAAGCGCAGTAACGGGATGTGTCAACATTAGCGGGCCACGCTGTTCTTTCTCTTGGTAATATGAGCAAATTGGCGGCCATTAAGGCATTGAAAATATCCGGGAGACTTTCTGGTAATGGAGGGTAGTGGTCCCTTTTGGGGCCAAGTGGTGGTCTCCGCTGTTGTTGTTGGCCATAGTTGGTAGGTGGTGGTACCTGGTGGTACTGTTGCGGAGCTGGAGGGTTAGCGCTGGGCGCTTGGTTTGGTGGTGAAGTAAAGGAATGTTGGGGTGCGAATTGGCGTTGTGGGGTGGAGTTGAAATGGGGGCTTTGTGGTGGAGGAAGGTTAGGACGTGGGTTAGCTTGATGGGGGTGGCCAACTACGCCAACCTGCTCATTTGCAATAGTGCCCTCCGTCGTGGGCCCGCTGTTGTTGACAGTTGTGGTTTTCTTGAATAGCCGTGACTTCGGCTCAAACATGCCCATAATGGGTGAATCCTTCATCTGCGTCTGGATATAACGAGCTCTCTCATAGAGCTCCTCCATGGTGGTTAACCGGTTCATGGCCAGTATGTGCCGGAACTGAGGAGTGGCATTGGAAATTATCATCTTGACTTGTTCCGGTTCAGACAGTGTATCTTTCAACTTTTCGGCCATAGACCGCCATCTATCAGCAAACATTATGAAGTCCTCCTCGGGCTTCATCTTTTCCGCGACCAGATCTGTGAGCGAAAGGGATGGTCCGACCCGGTCTCTGTATTTTTGCAAGAACTTCCTTTGAACAATATCGAAGTCGCCGGCATCAACGAAATCCAGTGAATAAAACCATTCAAGGGCTGGCCCCTCCAGAGATCTCCTGAATAAATAGGCCAAAGAGGCCTTGTTGTCTTGCCAGAAGGAGGTCTCGTACCTGAAGTCCTTCAAATGAATAAAAGGATTACCAGTCCCATTATATCGCCGGAAGTTTGGCATTTTAGATGGTGGTAAGTGGAAGACGGGCAATGTAGGGAGCGAAATTTCCGGGGCATTCTTAGCCGTGGTGACCTTCTTTAGTTGCTCCTCCATGCTGGCCAATTTCTGGAGTAATAGAATATTAGTGTCGGACTCGACTGGGGCCGGATTTTGACTAAAAGAATGTGGTATAGGTGTCCGCAGAATTCGGGGAGGTTGGAACTGAGGCCTAACCGCTGAATAGCTCACCTGTTGGGCCGGCATGGCCGCACCGGGCGTTGGTGGACGAGAGGGGGGTTTGTGCAAGACCGCCTGGTCATTAGTGAGGTGATGGCCACTCTCGGTCGGAGGGGGATTGGAGGATGAAGAGAGAACAGACTTCCCTTTCAAAGCGGCCTGAATAGCCTGCCGATGGGAATCGTCTAACTGAGATAAAGCATTAATTAAATCTGTGACATTGAGGGATGGAGAAGAATTCCCCGAGGTGTTGGAGGGTAAAGTTTGGGAAGAGGGCACAACCTCTTGAGGAGTGGTATCAACCACATGGATTTGAGGATGATGGGACTGAGGAGGAGGGTAATTTCCCTCATAATATATGGAATCCTGGGGGGGGTCTCATATTGACCAAAAACATTCTCATCCTCATCATCATAAGAATACCCGTAGCCTGCCATGTTGATGATTTTTCCTGAACGGAGTTTCATGTTTAAGAGGAGAGACAACTTTATAAAGGCAGTATCAAACAAACAACCACTCAATCCAAACAAGTCTAAACAAATTAATCCAAGCAAGTGTATGCAACCAAGTTGAGATGAACGCAAGATTTTAGTGTTATGCTTGAGATTAGAGTGGATTAAATTGTTGAATAGTTCACTTCTGTTTGCAATGTGAAACCTAGTTGATCCAAGTGTAACCTCCGGGTCAACTAGATTCTTTCTCTCTCCTCACTAACGATAGGTTCTCTATACTCCGGGTACTTCAAGGGTACAACCAGCCCGGCGTCCGTGAGGGAATCCACGGGTGCGGGGACTTACGGAGGTCTTGGAAAAGGGATTTCCGGTCCAAAGAGACGGAATGCTCAATGGAGGGTCGTCCCGATTCCAAGAGAGGTGTGTGGAATCCTAGTGTAGAGAGAGGAGGTCTCTCAACCAAATGCCACAATATGCAAAATAAGATGATAAGATCACAGCAATATAGGCAAGCAATGTAATAATCAATCCAACAATCACAGACAGCAACAGGAAGCAGGTTTCTGTAAAAACGCAGGAAAGAGACGACCTGGGGCAGGTCGCTATAAACCAAAGAGACGACAGGGTCGCTGTCGTGAATCACTGTGGTGGCCCACAGATAGTGCAAAACACGCGCCTTGGTGTGAGGCACGTAATATGAAAGGACGCCTCTACGAAAGGGCGTCAAATACCAGTGGTGCACACGGTCGAGGAAACACGCGCCTTGGTGTGAGGCGTTGGCAAATAAAAAGACGCCCAAAGTTAGGGCGTGAATTATCAAACAGAACAAGAAGACAACATATATGATAAAAGACGCCTTATGGGAAGACGTATCACAGAAAATAGACGCCCTAAACTAAGGCGTGAAAAGAAAACGCGCCTCTGGGTGAGGCGTTAATTCAGGAAAATAATCAAACAATCACAAACTGACTGATCCCGGGAGTGTGCAGCATGCACGGTGGAGGGTGCCCATGGGGCACCAAAGGAGGGGTACCGAGGGTACCGAGGGGAAAGGGCACACGTGGGTGCCGAAGGGGAAAGGGCACACGTGGGTGCCAATAGAAAAGGGCACACGTGGGTGCCAATAGGAGATGGTAATCAAAAGAAAAACAGTGGATGTCCCACCGTGATCGCCAATTTGTAGATCGTGATAAATCCACACACGAAGAAGAAATTTAAATATGAGAAAGCATAATAAAAATAAGGGGGAGATGATATAATAATAAGGGAAAGAAGCACGTGGTGCTACTAAGGAGGGTGATCGCCAGAGGGGTTACCTCAAGAAGAAACAAAGAAGATCGCGAATACCTGGTGAAAAATAGAACGCGGGATAGATTGTGAATTCCTCCTCCTCCTTCAATCGGCCGGCCGATGAAGGGGGTTTTCCTTTATTGATTACCTTGCAAAAGAGACAAAACACACAAGCAGTGGATCAGCCAAGTGCACGTAGTATCAATCCCAAATAGAAAATATGATGATGAGAAAAGAACAAAACATGCGCACCTTATTTTGTTTTAAAACCCCTAAAGAAAATAGGGAAGGAGGAGATATGATGCAGCTAATGCAAACGTAAAAGAAGAAAACACAGTGATGATGAAGCTAATGTAAAAAAGAAGAAAACAACATAGTGATGATGAACGATTGATGAAGATAAAACAACACAAACAGAATAAAAAGAACCCTACTGTCCTTGACGACAGTAAAGGGAAACAAGGTGGACGCGGTTGATCGGAAGTAGAGGAAGCAGAGGAAGCAGAGCCCTTTCTAAACGATCGCACAGGAGGAAGATGAAGCTCTGTAAATCTGATCTCGTAATCCTCTGATCGTAACCTGTGAACTCTCTGACCCGTCAACCTCTGTCTAGATCGACTAGAGCATCCTTTTATAGGATTTCAATCGAAGATAAGCTCAAATTTGGGAAGATAAGGATAGGCAATGATCAAAGAAGGCAGGACTCTAACTCCTAATTCAAGCAAGGAGACCAACGGAGGCAGGAAACTCTTCGGGAAAGAGGAGTTTAAGCAGGACACGAAAGGGAAAACACGACCTTCAGAAGGGCGTCAAATCACAAATTGACGACCTACATCAAGACGTTACTCAAAAACACGACCATGATCAAGGGCGTCACTTCTTGGATTAAATTTTGGCAATAAAACTTACTTTATTTGAAAATTGTGAGAACACGCCTGAGATGAAGGCGCTAATTGAAACCACGCCCTGAGGAAGGACGTTAATCAATAATTTGAATTTATTTTGAATTTATTTTGAAATTGGATAATACCAGGAATTGACGCCCTGACATTTGGTCGTCCTTTCTTTTGAACACGCCCTAGATAAGGTCGCTATTAAAAACACACCCCTCCTCAGGTCGCGAATCACAAAAATGCAAGAACAAATCAAAACCACACACAAGAAATAGAAAAAACTTCATATTATGAATATATCGAAGTTCACTTTGGGGCGTCAACATAGTGACATGAGATTTGATCAACATATCGTCAATTTTGGCGTGTCTACATGTAGCACTTTTATCATGTTGTTACAGGTTGCATAGAGAAACTATGGAGTCTGTGTGGTTCTGGACTTGTCGAACAAGATGGTTTCTATATGAATATCCCACTTATGAATATGCAAGATTTTGTGCAATTCAATAGCATATGGTTTGGTAGCTTTTAAATTACTTTTGTTGGTTTCATAATTTATGTGGAAAGATCGTTTCAACATCTCTAATGTCACAACCAGATGAAACTTTAGAAGCAATATGAAGACATACTTATGGTTGCTATTCTTGGCCCCTCACCCTATATTAGTTGGACAATTTTTTTTGTTTCATAATCCTGCAAGAACAACTAGAGAGAGGTTGCCCTTGCATGGCATTGTTCTTTCCCTGATCTATGGGAGGCTTGTCTAAGCCAGGTTGAGGAGTTGCAAATTAGTGTGATGTGTTTTGTTATTTTATTGGTTACATGCAGTAGGAATTACTTTTCTGAAAAAGCTTATAAGCCACGATTACCTTTAATTGCATTATTTGCTAAGTGGTGGTTGCTAAAATTGCTAAAATTAAGGTCTCATGTATTAAAATCCGGTGTACAGATATGTTTTTAATTCTTATAATACACCAGTCGACATCATCTTGTATTTCCTTTCAGAAAAATTATCTTTTGTGTCTCAGCATATTTTCCTATGTACTTGCTTGCAACTATGAAACATTCATATTAGAGGATCAAGTGAGGATGGAGGAAATAATGGATTAATTGACATATCGAAGAAAGTCCAAGGATCAGAACAAATCTGAAAATTTCTGCCAAAACTACTTTTTGTTTAGGTAAGGAACCAGGTTAAGGATTTGGCTGACAATAGACAACCATCATCCAAGTACAGGAACCAGGTTACTTCCCAACCTTGAAAAGAATTTCAACTTGTACACATGGCACTTGGGGATAGCTTGCTTCTACAATAAAAGAACATGTCACAAATTTGATAAGCACAAAAGCTCATCGCTAGAGGGAAAAAAAGGTGGGGGGAGCAATTAAAAGCATGAGAGAAGAGCAAGAAAAATTGTTCAGGCACAAATTCTTGTCAGATGTCCCTGAAGAGACACAGCAGTATAAATCTCATAGGATTAAGATTAAGCAGCCATTGCATTTTTATAGTGAAATGTTTTTCTTTTAATGTAATACAGGAGGGAAATGTGCTGATACATACATGTCTGAGAACTGGTTATGGAACCTGCTCATATTAGACCATGTGGTTATGAAAGTAGACGCCAAAGAGATGATTCTCAGGAATTTGGTTTCATTTCCTATTTTAGTATAGTGCACAAAGACCTAGTCATTTTATCATGTGCCCAATAATCTTTTATCTTATTTGATTTTCAGTAGTTTAGCATTATTTCGTGGTTTTCATATGAGAGGCTTGGGTAAATGTATCCTATTTGCTCTACATTCATTTTACTTTTGGCATATTGTGCAACTTGTGTTTTTTGTTTGTATTTTAGAAAATAGCAATTGTGGATCACACCTGACATATTTTAACTATTGAAAATGAGAGTCTTGAATCAATCTCCTTTCTTCTATGTCACTATTCTCATATAATTTTGTATATTTCTTCCTCATTCTCTGGGCTACATGCTGGAGTAGAGCTCCTCCTAATTCTCAAGCTAGGAATTCCTTGTCAAAACTCATGTGACACCATGTGGATGCAATCATATGCTGTTCTTTCAAGTCTAATGTATATTCTTGTTCAAGGCACACTTGATCTACACTTAAATAGTATTTTCAGATGTGTAGTCAAGCAAAATGCTAAGTATTAATACATGATGTGTCTTACATGTTTTTGGGTTGCGAGACATTTGACAGATTTTTTTTGTTCGCATGTTTTTTGTTCTCCTGTTCAAGACTACATTTTGTTCTGGATTTAAGTTGTTTAAGCACTTTGTTCCAGTAGATCCGAAAGCTTGTTCTTTTAACTAATTCTGACTGTTGCTATAAAATGGGTGTTTGCAGGTCCAAAGTCAACTATCTAGTACTTTTTATAGCCTATCCGTTTCATCAACATGGATGGTCCTCTGGGCATAAGATTTTTAACAGAAGAGAGGGAGATTCTCACCCGATAACAGATCCGAATTAGCCTAAAACAGATTCATTGGGCCCGATCTGAAATGAAATATTGTGTTTATTATGTGGATCCGAAAATGGATCTGAGTTTAAACTTCTTTATTTTAAGTGTAGTGTGTTGCTTCTTGTGTGGATTCGAATTATCCCAAAACAGATTTATTGTACCTGACCCAAAAAGAAATGTGTTTATATGCGATTCCAAAAATGAATTCATTGGAGCCAAAAATCCAAATTTGAATATCATTGTCTCATTACCTATAAAAAAGTATGTCTTAGAATTTCGGATCAAACCTGGATCCGAAAGTTTAAATCTGGATTCAGGTCAAACTCAGATTCAAAATATAACTTATTTCGGAGCCGAGTCGAATTCGAATTTTACATTGTCGGATTCGAATTCAGATCATGAAAGATTCGACCTGAATCCGACCCATGACACTCTTACATGTCATCAAAGTGACGAGAGAGAAGAAAAGGACCATCATTTAGAAAATATAGAAGAGCAAGACTTGAGATCTCACATTAGTCCTACGTGGACCAATCAGAGATCTCATATCTTATTTTTCCCACGCCATATCTATTCCATACAGACCAATGAGAGATGATTGTTCAAAAAACTACAAACTTTAATTTATATTAAATATTACACTAATTTCTATACTTTGAATGGGGTAAGATCATCGATCCTTCTCTAGCTCTTCTCGTGTACGTGGACTAAGAACCTTTGAGATAGTTCTCCAGACAAGTCCATTGACGTCAAAACTCAACATCAATATATAACAATGCACAGTTATCAAGACGGCCACTTAGGCAGTCAGATTTCCTTACGGGGCTAATGTCATGTAAATTAATAGGGGCAGATTTACAACACTTGTTGCAAACCAGAGTTTATAACAAATAATATTCCTATTAGTTGAGTGTGCAACAATTATTAGTCTTATTTTAGATACTATGGCATAGTAATTGACCTACCTTGAAAGAGAGAAGATCCCTCGCGGTGCACTTACTAAGAGAAACTTTGTAAATGTAGATAGAGGGGCAATGTTATTTTTGAGCGCTAGCGACAGAGTGACACGAAAGGCTCAAGAGAGGCAATCAGACGTAAATATATAGGGAATTTTTCTATATAAGTCTCTACAATCATAGCTAATTATTTATTAGTCTCCGAGTTCTTGAGACATGCATTTAAGTGCCAACAATCTTTGTCATTAGACGAATAAGCTCTCGCCATTCGTTCCATTCAACAAAAGTTAACCAGACTCTGGTTAACTTGACCCAAAGTGATCAAATGATGAAAATGCCCCTAGTTAAGGGGAGAGAGAGAGAGAGAGAGAGAGAGAGAGAGAGAGGGTTGCCACCTGGGGCCCCTCTCCCCGACCTCCGGTAGCTCCCATTCCCCCTCCCTCTCCCCCACCTCTAGCGAGCACCTATTGGAACAACGCACTCGAACGACACCTTTATTCATCTTTTAATTCGTTGGATCGTTCTTTTTGTTCTATGGGGGTTTTATTTTTATTTGACTTTATTAAGTGCGTGGGCGTGTTAGTCACCGAAGTGACATTTATTCAGACTTCAATACTGGGATGGTCTGAAGCCACGGGTGTGCTCTGTCTGACTTACGAGACGATTGTAGATATCAGGTCGGGACTAAGAACCCGCCATGTCATAAAGGTCATGGCGTTAATTACATCTCCTCGGAGAGGAGAAAATCTTTGATTAAATGCCAGGATAAGGGGGCTCTCGGGCCTTAAATCGATATTAATTAAAGAAAGGAATGAAGATTCCAAACTCCAATAAAGCAGCCCCTATTGAAGGGTGAATAGTTTGAACAAAGCTAGTCATTAATTGACCCATTCATATCTATACAAGAGTCCCAAATTGTAAATATGTCTGCCATACATGGCAAGTTTGATATCCGAGAGTAGATCCCAATAGAAGTTCGATTAAAACATAGCGGGCTATTGGCTCAGAGCGGGGTCAAGCTATGACCATGACGGGATGATCCCAAGGTTCAAGCATGGCCCGCAGAGGCCTTGTTAATATCCCCCTTTGCAAAGGGTCTAAGGGAGGTGAAGGCTTTATCATTTCTTCTTTTATTTTTGCTATAGGTTTGTTTATTTTCTTTTATTCTTTATGCATTATCATAATTTTGATCAATGGTTTATGCCATTAAAATTATTGCTTTAAGATTTTGTTTTATCGTTTATCGTTTAATTTATCTTTGTGTTTTATTATTACTTCTTTTTCCTTTCTTTTTATTCCTTTTAACATGCAGAACGAGCTGAAGGCCACTACGTCAACATTGGTTTCTTAGGGCGTCGACGCACAAGGCCCTGGCAGAGGCCGAACGTAGATCACCGCGTCGACGCAGAGCACTACTCTAGTGGGCAGAAACCCCTTTTATTCATTTGTTTGTTCACTTGTTCATGCAGTAGATTAATCTTAGAGCTTTTAATGAACAACCCAAGTTTCAGCCAGTACAGTTGAAAGAATATGTCTCTTGGGAATATTTAGAGTCTCTCGGGCTAGAACAAGAAGCTGAAGATGAGTTTTGGGGAGAAAATGTCCCGAGAGATACTCCACCTTAGCAAATGTGTGCAGAAAAGAAGAAGAAAACGAATAAATCAAAGAGCACCCCCACCCCTCCTGGCTGCCATCTTCCCCTCCCGGCAAGTAGACCCACACCCCCACCCCTCCCTACCCCTTCTCCCCCTCTAGCTTCGGCGAGTAGTCCCCCCTCTTGGATTAGCCCACCCCTCCCCCGACCCTCCCTGCCCCCTCTCCCCCTCCGGCTCCTACGAATAGCCCCCCTCCTAGATCTCTACACCCCCATCATGACCCTCCCTGCTCCCTCTCCTCGTCCGGCTCCAACAAGCAACACCCCCACCCCACCCCTCCCAGATCTCCCCCCCCCCCCACCCCGACCCTCCCTGCTTCCTCTTGATGGCAGGCTCTAGTGAGTAGCACCCCCACCCCTCCCAGATCTTCCCACCCACCCCCTACCGTCCATATTCCCTCTCCCCATCTGGCTCCGGCAAGCAGCCCCCCCGACCATGCCACCTCTCCCCCTCTACCTCTGGCAAGCAAGCCACCCCCCTCCCTGCCCCTCCCGTTGGCATGCAGGCACCCTCCCTAGATGCAGGCCCTCCAACGAGCATGCATCCCCCCTTTCAGCTCTCACATAGGCGGCCCCCTACCCTCTCTCCCCCTTCGGCTCACATGCAAGCCCCCCCCCCCCCCCGATCTACACCCCCTCCCCTCGACCCTCCCTACTCCCTCTTCTCATCCGGCTCCGACGAGCAGCCTCCCCCCAACCCACCTCGCCTAGACCTACACCCCACTTGACCCTCCTTGCCCCCTCTCCCCTTGCGGCGCCGATGAGTAGGTTGCCCCCCCCCCCCTCCTAGCCCCCTCCAATTGGCACCCAGGCACTACACCATCTCGCCCCAGCTATAGCCCCCCTGGCTCGCATGCAGCCCCCCCAATCTACACCCCCCTCGACCCTCCCTGCTCCCTCTCCCCGTCTAGCTCTGGGGAGCACCCCCCCCCCCTCCACTCCTCCCAAATCTGTGCCCCACTCCTTGCCCCCTCCCACTAGCACCCAGGCATCCCCCCAGATGTAGGCGCTCCAACGAGCACGCAAACCCCCCTCTGGCTCATACACAGGCGCCCCCCTCCTTGCCCCTCCCCCCTCCGACTCACACGCAAGTGCCCCCAACCCCTCACACTGGCACCCATGCACCCCCCAGATGCAGGCCCTCCAACGAGCACGCAGGCCCCCCCTCCTACTCATACACAGGTGCCCCCCTCCCTGCCCCTCCCCTCTCCGGGTCACACGCAAGTGCCCCCCCAGAATAATAGTTCATTAAAATGAAAATCTAATAATAGTTCATTTAAATTATAAAATAATATATGCATTGAAAAAATAATAGAATGATGAATTTTTTTTGTGATCATAGGTGCATACTAAATTACATATGAATAATTTTACTGACTCTTCCAACTATTATTTTAAGAGACAATCAATTACGTAGGATTAATTACATAGAAATAACCTATTACACCTCTCAATTAAACATCTTATTTGAAGAGACAAAAAAGATAAATTAATCTATTAAAGTGAACATATATATAATTCATGACATCATTCAACTCCACTCATAAAGTATAAAATATCGAACGTCACTCATTTGACTCATTTGTGAATCCCGAATCCCAATCAGAATAAGATACATGAGACTCATGACCCATATAATCTAACTTTATCCTAATGGATGGACGTGCATGTTGGTGAGTCTGAAAATATGTAACCATCTGCACAAATAATGGGTCATGTGCAGCAGTGGAGGGTATATGAAATTCTCTAAAAAAAGCTCTAACTACATCTATACATGCATGTTTATCATCTGCTACTGGTGCGATTGGTGCTAGTGGTGCTCAAACTTTGGACGTGGAGGAAGATCCTGATCCGCCCGATACTAGTGGTAGGGGTACCCTGGACGTGGAAGACGATGTCCCACCTCTGTTGCAAGAAATATATCCCTCCCGTAACTGTGTCCGGAAGTAAGCTTAGACATCCTCTGGAACTAAGGAGCATGTACGACAATCCCGTCCCACTCTTGTAAGATGCTCTGTAAATCTGTGTATGTCGGTGACATGATGTCTACATTATCTACAGTGCACATGTCGATCACCCTCAACAGTGTACCCATGCTCCCATGCAGGGTGACGTCGTCCGTCCATGATGACCTGTAAATGTTGAAACATTCTGCATTAGTAACATGAATGGTAAGTGTAATTAAAACTCAAAATATGAAGAAATTTATGATTAATTTACCTAGATTGATGCACTCTGTGGTTTGATTTTCCATTAATTCCTTTGGACTTGGCCGCTAAATAACATCTAGTGATTATTGGGCCATCGACCGCATGATTGTTATGTCTAGTAGGACGGAAGTCCTAAACTAATGATAAACCCATGAGGAAGACCACTGGCTCATGAGGTAAAATGAACTAATGATAAACCTATGAGGAAGACCACTGGCTTATGAGGTAAAACTAACTATTGATAAGCCCATGAGGAAAGACCACTGGCTCATGCGGCACACTGAAATGACCAATGAATAGACCTATGAGGAAAGACCACTGGCTCATGTGGTACACTGAAACGAGTTATAAATAAGCCCATGAGGAAATATCACTGGTGTGACGACCCGAATCCCGGATACCAGATATACCCGATAGGACTATCGAATATACCTGATACCACTTGGAACCCGCGAGGCCTCCCAAGAGCGGTAAAGCTCCGAAGGGATAAAAGGTATGTGTAGGGTACATTAAAGCCACAGAGATATAACAGTAAGCAATTAAATTTCATTAGATCAGTTTGCTAAAGTAGCAGAAATAAAATTACTTTTTAATTAACAGTTTCAAATTAACAATTATATACCAGAGTCAAGCCCAGAGCTAAGATAGCAAGTCTAGCAAGTACAGTCGACAGAAAAGAAAGACGTACCGAGAAGTCGGGAGAAGCCCGACGCAGGTACCAGTTGGCCACAACGACACGCTACGAGCACGCGCACCAGGAACCACGGAAGCAGAACGAACGGTAGCCCACCTGAAAAGCAGGGGTGAGCCTCGTGTCACTGGCTCAGTAGGGGTCACACAGATCCCCACTGAAAAACACGCAGTAACACAGAACAACAAAAATGACAAGAAGAACAGCAGGTGTAGTAAAGCGGAAAAACTACACTACAAAGCTATAAAACCACTCTAGAAGCAGTAAAGAATAGACGGGGAGTAGGAGTAGGGAACAAGTAGGAAAGGGGGACAATCCGCACAAGACAAGCGGCTGCCGAACTGACCTCGACACCCCAAACTACTCCAGGCAGCGACAGAAGGGCGACTCTGAACTGACAAAGTCAGGAGTTAGCGATCTGCCGACACGATGCTAGGCCTAAGACAAAGACCTGCAAGGACAGATAAAAGTCTAGAAAAGATCTAGACAGACGACGGACAGACCCGACGAGCACACACGACTAGAACGTCGTGCACACAACACAACACTGACCTCGAGTAGGGCCACGAGAGGGCTAACTCGGAAAGGTCACGGCGCACAAGAAACGCGAAAAGTCACAAATCACGTGACGGAAGCGCCTCCTCACAAGGAGAACAGCCAGATGCGTCCACTGACGTCTTATGATGCGCCCCGAGTGTCTCACCTACGGTACCGCTAAAGACACGGTAGAGACGCAGACACGAACTGAACCAAATAAGAACAACAGCAACAAGAGACTAGTCAGGGTCACGCCCGTCGACGTAAGTCCTCAGTCCCTGACAACGTGTGCACACACTGGCTCTAGCCTAAGCCAGGTCCTCTAGCTAGTTTTCTCCCTCGGTAGGACGCTACCGTTGGCTAGGAGCCCACAGAACTAGCTTACAAACCGTATCTTGGGAACTGCCCTTTCCACCCCTCTGAGGTGGGTCAACACACTGGACCGCGTGCATCGACAGGCCATGACAAGCGGAGGTTCACGAGACATCAAACTCAAGAACACAAGTGCTAGAGTACGGACAAGCTAGAACGCACTGTCACACATACTACTAGGCACCACTGGCAGTACTACTACTGTCAACAGACTCAGGATTAGGCAACTAGACCTACAACGTAACGATCCTTGAGTCGGACGACTCAAAGGCAAGATCGTCACTGACAGCGGAACAAGCCGCCAATCGGTCTAATCCTAAGCCACGAGAAACGACACTTCGCAGAAAACGACTCACGGAGACCTGAGGGAACAGCAAGAACCCTCCGGCATGCTTGGACACGCAACTCAAGGAAAAATAGTACCCCGAGGCATCCAGAACCAGTGTCTCGAACTGGACAAAACCGCCGAGACACACACACAGGCACAAACCCTCTTGGCCACCACGGAACACAGTTATAGCCCTCATAGGACATCGGGTGATGTCCACGTGACAATCGGCGAACCACCAGGTCAAGCCAAGATACTGGAAACCAAACCACCGGTAAACCACTCTCTGGGCACATGCTATCCATCACTCGGCCGCTAGGTCAACCAAGCAGTCAAGGAGGAATCGCCACGCAACCAGAGGCAAAGACATTCTATAGCAGGAAAGAGAATCCTACCTCAAGCAAGAAGACTCCTGGCTACCTTATAATGTAGTCTTAGCCCTCATAGGATGTTAGGAGACATCCGCAGGAAAATGGGCAGGCCACAAGGTGAAGCCAAGACAATCAGAAATCACAACGATGGAAATCGGAGCTCTAGGACTGTAACGCACCACCCTTAGACCGCTACACGAATGTGGCGGTCTAACGCTAGGCCATTACACTCTAGAGAACAAGACTGTGGTGGTCTATCGAAGATGCGCTACAGCGACGTGACGGTTGAAGGATGAGTCGTCACAGACACCGCCCTAACCAACACTCAAAACACACAAAACATCTAACGGCCTAACCTAGGCGCGTTACACAGCTCTGACGCACCCCTTTAGGGCCGTCAGGGCCAACAAGCCAACGACCACGACTCGAACCACGTAACGCACCAGGCCAGGCGCGTTACAGCAGCCTAACGCATGGGGGCAAGGCCGTTAGAGCCAACCGACACAGCCACCCAAACTCTGCTAAACAGCGTGTAACGGCCTAGGACAGGCGCGTTACGAGGCTGTGACGCACAGGGGAACGACCGCTACACAAACCGACTTAAACGGTCAAATCTAGTCAATCAGAACGTAACGGCCTAGAGCAGACGCGTTACACAGCTCTGACGCACCAGGGAAGGGCCGTTAGAGGAACCGACTTACTCAAATCACAAGAAGACAACATAGCCGTGACGCACCTACCTGGATGCGTCAGAGGGCTGTGACGCACCACTACTGGACCGTCACACTCCTACAGCCACGAAAAATTAAAACACTAGAATGCTGTGGCGGTCTATCGTAGGGTCGTCAGGGATCTCTGACGGTCTCTGAGACGACCGCTACACCGGCCACGGCAGGAAAACATAGGAATGGCTAAATCGGTCCATTCCACGCCCCATTCACGCCGAAGCGCAAGGGAAACAAAGGCAAACGACGAAAAATAACTTCAGGAGGCTAAAAAGCCCACATGCACGCATTAAAACGCAAGATCGGGGCGATTTGAACAAATCGACCCTAAACGAGTCACCGAGGTTCCCGGACTCCTACCGGCCTCGAATGACGACCGATCGACACGAAACTAACATGAATGGGATCCAGACATCCCAGCGGTCATTTTGACACTAACCGGTCCAAGAATGGTTGCCGTTTTTCGGCGAACCCTGAAAATCCCAAAAACTACGGTTTTCACAAAACCGGCCCGATCTCCCCCGATCGAGCACCATACAACGCACAGAAGCAGGAAAAACGTGCAGAACAGGTAGGCGATCCATCACCCTACCTTCATCGAAGAAATCATGCCCAGAAGGGACTAAACCCCGCCGCGAGCTCAAATGCCGGCTTTGAATCCACCGTTCGGGATCGCGCCAAAACCACTCCATCCTCGGCCCGTCGCGCACCCGACCAACTCCACAACATCCCCAGCACTCGCCCCTAGGTCCTCCGTCTACAGCCGGAGCCGAGGAAGCTCGAGAGGAGAGAAAACGGGAGAGAGAGAGGCGGCGGTGTGAAATGAGAAGGGAGGAGAGAGGAAGGAAAAGAAATAGAAAAGAAAATTAGGAATTTTCCTAATTTTTGAAAAATCCGATTTTTGGCCCTTTCTCAAAAAAATATGCAAAAATATTCAAAACGACAGGCTCAAAGAGTACATCGTCGCTACAGCATCCTCGAGTCGATGAACTGACAAATAAACTCACCGTAGGGTTCCGTAACTAGTACGAGAGGAAAACTCACATGGATCGTAAAGCTCAACTCGGAAGCCACAAAAGCTACCCGAAACTCACCGAAACTGATCCGCCAATAAATATCCAACCAGACCTACTAAGGATCCAACAAAGATCCGGGACATTACATCCTCCCCTCCTTTAAGAAATTTCATCCTCGAAATTTAAGGACTAGCAAGGATAAGCAGGGAAGAACAACCCGACAGCACAACTGCGGAAATGACACAAATCTCGAGAAACACAGCTCAGAGGAACATCGTCAGACCACAATCACAAGCACACCCTCTAGATCGAGCACGACACAAGTGAACACAAGTCCAACATCTCTGAAACAAAGCAACGTCGCTTACGTCTCACCGGGAAAGAGACACGACTGCCACGACAACAGATATCGAGGAAACGAAACGACGAACACGGCGAGTATCAGCTCAAACAAGGAGACACAGTCCTCTCAGCTGACAGCTCGACCACATCATCGGCTCCAGTGCCAAAGGTGACAGAGAACACCTGGCACACAGGACGCCAACGACAACACTGGATCATAAGCACAATCAAGTCAGTCCTTACTCAGATATTACATCTGATCGAGCCGCAAGCTAACTCTAGGGAAAAAGAGTGCAGCAAAGCTAACTGACAAGACCTGGTCCAAAACAGAGACACAAAATCATAGAGAAATAGCAATAAAATGACGACAACAGCACTTGCAGGATTCCGGCTCCGTATAGAACACAGAACCACGGAACACGGCTGCAAGCAGGGTCATATCAAGGCACAAGAACAGCTGAACACACGACCACAAGGAACTAGTCATGCATCGAGCAGCTCACCAAGAAAGGACCCGCGACAATGAGAAACGACAACAATCTCGGGGAACACAACTCAAGGACCACGAACATGCCTCGAGAGCACAACACCCAAGAGAAAGAAAAATAGAGGAGCAGAGGGTACTCAATCAGCAGGAATGCCGACAGATTCCCCAACACTTGCAAACGCCAATGCCAACACCCAGAATAACTCCAGCAACAGCACAGCAACAAGCAACATCAAGGCACAGGAAGCCAAGATGAAGTTACATCGAGAACAACAATTCTCTCGATCCGCCAGAATCTCGCCACCAACGATCCTGAGCCCGTGGGTAATCAGCCCACACGCTTCCGCTGCGCACTCAACAACGCACGCAGGCACCAGAAAGACCTTGGTATCCGCATCTCAGCGCACTTTAGGCGTCATTGCAATCCATGAAGATCGCAATATAACACATGACGAGTACTGATCCAGCGAACAACCGATCATAGGTCGCCAAAGTACCAATCACGGAGAGCACCGGCTCCAGCACAAAGCACAGAAGAATGCTAATCTCAACTTACCTCCACGTCCTAAAAACGGTAAATGAGCCTCCACAACACATCGGCCGCTGGACACTGCACGACAAATTCGGTACGCGACAGCTCTTAACACCATGATGGAGTTCAAAGCCAAGCAACCGTAAGACAAAGAGCAGATCAGGCTCAGAACAAAGCTGTCCACACTTAAGCAGACACAGGACAAGGGCATCACTAAGATAGCAATTCCAAGGCAAACCTCGAAAAGATTCCACCAGAAAGGACGAGAAGCAATAAGCTCAACCACGAAAGCTCACTAGGAAGGAAAAATCTTAGCTTGCGTGAGCAATTTCTCAAACACGGAATCTAATCGAGCACTTCAATAGAAGCGAAACACATCAGGAGCTGAACAGACTCAAGCCGGGATGACCAAAACAACGTAAGAACGTGTACGGCCATCACAACAACGTGAAAAGTCACCAGCCCCCTGAACAAATCACGGAAAAAAATCTCGAGCAATGTACCACAGATTCAAGCCTTCCGGTGAACTCTACCAAGTACAACATGATCGAGACAGACACAACGATGAAAAAGAAACACCTCATCACATCCTGACGAGAGCAGGACCATCTCGTACAGTGCCAGGACAGCACGCACAAGACGACACACAGAAAATGAAGCGATAAAGAATCACAAACCTAAGCCAGCGAAAGACTGTACTGGACTTTCAGGACTCTGGATATTGTATATCTCGGATTCCCATGTACTTCACACAATAATGCTCTGATAGCTCAGAAAAGAACTCCGAACATATCAGAACACAGCTCTTATACCAGCTGTGACGACCCAGA
Source organism: Amorphophallus konjac (assembly GCA_022559845.1). Taxonomy (NCBI): domain Eukaryota; kingdom Viridiplantae; phylum Streptophyta; class Magnoliopsida; order Alismatales; family Araceae; genus Amorphophallus; species Amorphophallus konjac. The sequence continues at coordinate 539,781,107 of CM040121.1, forward strand.
TCCCGGATACCAGATATACCCGATAGGACTATCGAATATACCTGATACCACTTGGAACCCGCGAGGCCTCCCAAGAGCAGTAAAGCTCCGAAGGGATAAAAGGTATGTGTATGGTACATTGAAGCCACAGAGATATAACAGTAAGCAATTAAATTTCATTAGATCGGTTTGCTAAAGTAGCAGAAATAAAATTACTTTTTAATTAACAGTTTCAAATTAACAATTATATACCAGAGTCAAGCCCAGAGCTAAGACAACAAGTCTAGCAAGTACAGTCGATAGAAAAGAAAGACGTACCGAGAAGTCGGGAGAAGCCCGACGCAGGTACCAGCTGGCCACAACGACACGCTACGAGCACGCGCACCAGGAACCACGGAAGCAGAACGAAGGGTAGCCCACCTGAAAAGCAGGGGTGAGCCTCGTGTCACTGGCTCAGTAGGGGTCACGCAGATCCCCACTGAAAAACACGCAGTAACACGGAACAACAAAAACGACAAGAAGAACAACAGGTGTAGTAAAGCGGAAAAACTACACTACAAAGCTGTAAAACCACTCTAGAAGCAGTAAAGAACAGACGGGGAGTAGGAGTAGGGAACAAGTAGGAAAGGGGGAGAATCCGCACCAGACAAGCGACTGCCGAACTGACCTCGACACCCCAAACTACTCCAGGCAGCGACAGAAGGGCGACTCTAAACTGACAAAGTCAGGAGTTACCGATCTGTCGACACGATGCCGGGCCTAAGACAAAGACCTGTAAGGACAGACAAAAGTCTAGAAAAGATCTAGACATACGACGGACAGACCCGACGAGCACACACGACTAGAACGTCGTGCACACAACACAACACTGACCTCGAGTAGGGCCACGAGAGGGCTAACTCGGAAAGGTCACGGCGCACAAGAAATGCGAAAAGTCACGAATCACGTGATGGAAGTGCCTCCTCACAAGGAGAACAGCCAGCTACGTCCACTGACGTCTTATGCTGCGCCCCGAGTGTCTCGCCTACGGTACCGCTAAAGACACGGCAGAGACGCAGACACGCATTGAACCAAATAAAAACAACAGCAACAAGAGACTAGTCAGGGTCACGCCCGGCGGCGTAAGTCCTCCGTCCCTAACAACGTATGCACACATTGGCTCTAGCCTAAGCCGGGTCCTCTAGCTAGTTTTCTCCCTCGGTAGGACGCTACCGTTGGCTGGGAGCCCACGGAACTAGCTTACAAACCGTATCTCAGGAATTGCCCTTTCAACCCCTCCGAGGTGGGTCAACACACTGGACCGCGTGCATCGACAGGCCACGACAAGCGGAGGTTCACGAGACATCAAACTCAAGAACACAAGTGCTAGAGTACGGACAAGCTAGAACGCGCTGTCACACGTACTACTAGCCACCACTGGCAGTACTACTACTGCCAACAGACTCAGGATTAGGCAACTAGACCTACAACGTAACAATCCTTGAGTCGGATGACTCAAAGGCAAGATCGTCACTAAAAGCGGAACAAGCCGCCAATCAGTCTAATCCTAAGCCACGAGAAACGACACTTCGCAGAAAATGACTCACGGAGACCTGAGGGAATAGCAAGAACCCTCCGGCATGCCTGGACACGCAACTCAAGATAAAATAGTACCCCGAGGCATCTAGAACCAGTGTCTCGAACTGGACAAAACCACCGAGACACACACACAGGCACAAACCCTCTTGGCCACCACGGAACACAGTTATAGCCCTCATAGGACATCGGGTGATGTCCACGTGACAATGGGTGAACCACCAGGTCAAGCCAAGATACCGGAAACCAAACCATCGGTAAACCACTCTCTGGGCACAAGCTATCCATCACTCGGCCGCTAGGTCAACCAAGCAGTCAAGGAGGAATCGCCACGCAACCAGAGGCAAAGACATTCTATAGCAGGAAAGAGAATCCTACTTCAAGCAAGAAGACTCCTGGCTACCTTATAATGTAGTCTTAGCCCTCATAGGATGTCAGGGGACATCCGTAGGAAAACGGGCAGGCCACAAGGTGAAGCCAAGACAGTCAAAAATCACAACGACGGAAATCAAAGCTCTAGGACTGTAACGCACCACCCTTAGACCGCTACACGAATGTGGCGATCTAACGCTAGGCCGTTACACTCTAGAGAACAAGACTGTGGCGGTCTATCGAAGACGCGCTACAGCGACGTGACGGTCAAAGGATGAGCCGTCACAGACACCGCCCTAACCAACACTCAAAACACACAAAACATCTAACGGCCTAACCTAGGCGCGCTATACAGCTCTGACGTACCCCTTTAGGGCCATCAGGGCCAACAAGCCAACGACCACGACTCGAACCACGTAACGCACCAGGCCAGGCGCGTTACAGCAGCCTAACGCATGGGGGCAAGGCCGTTAGAGCCAACCGACACAGCCACCCAAACTCGGCCAAACAGCGTGTAACGGCCTAGGACAGGCGCGTTACGAGGCTGTGACGCATATGGGAACGACCGCTACACGAACCGACTTAAACGGTCAAATCCAGTCAAACAGAACGTAACGGCCTAGAGCAGGCGCGTTACACAGCTCTGACGCACCAGGGAAGGGCCGTTAGAGGAACCGACTTACTCAAATCACAAGAAGACAAAATAGCCATGACGCACCTACCTGGATGCGTGAGAGGGCTGTGACGCACCACTACTGGACCGTCACACTTCCACAGCCACGAAAAATTAAAACACTAGAATGCTGTGGCGGTCTATCGTAGGGCCGTCAGGGACCTCTGACGGTCTCTGAGACGACCGCTACACCGGCCACGACAGGAAAATAGTGGAATGGCCAAATCGGCCCGTTCCACGCCCCATTCACGCCGAAGCGCAAGGGAAACAAAGGCAAACGATGAAAAATAACTTCAGGAGGCTAAAAAGCCCACATGCACGCATTAAAACGCAAGATCGGGGCTATTTGAACAAATCGACCCTAAACGAGTCACCGAGGTTCCCGGACTCCTACCGGCCTCGAATGACGACCGATCGACACGAAACTAACATGAATGGGATCCAGACATCCCAGCGGTCATTTTGACACTAACCGGTCCAAGAATGGTTGCCGTTTTTCGGCGAACCCTGAAAACCCCAAAAACTACGGTTTTCACAAAATCGGCCCGATCTCCCCCGATCAAGCACCATACAACGCACATAAGCAGGAAAAACGTGCAGAACGGGTAGGCGATCCATCACCCTACCTTCACCGAAGAAACCGTGCCCAGAAGGGACTAAACCGTGCCAAAAACTGCGCCGCGAGCTCAAACGCCGGCTTTGAATCCACTGTCCGGGATCGCGCCAAAACCACTCCATCCTCGCCCCGTCGCGCACCCGACCAACTCCACAGCATCCCCAGCACTCGCCCCTAGGTCCTCCGTCTGCAGCCGGAGCTGAGGAAGCTCGAGAGGAGAGAAAATGGGAGAGAGAGAGAGAGAGGCGGCGGCGTGAAATGAGAAGGGAGGAGAGAGGAAGGAAAAGAAATAGAAAAGAAAATTAGGAATTTTCCTAATTTCCAAAAAATCTGATTTTTGGCCCTTTCTCAAAAAATACGCAAAAATAGTCAAAACGACCAGCTCGAAGAGTACATCGTCGCTGCAGCATCCTCGAGTCGATGAACTGAAAAATAAACTCACCGTATGGTTCCGTAACTAGTACGAGAGGAAAATCCACACGGATCGTAAAGCTCAACTCGGAAGCCACAAAAGTGACCCGAAACTCACCGAAACTGATCCGAAAGATCCAATAAAGATCCAACTAGACCTACTAAGGATCCAACAAAGATCCGGGACATTACAACTGACTTATGCGGCACACTGAATAAATAATGAATAAACCCATGAGGAAAGACCACTGGCTCATGAGGTGAAATGTATCATTGATAAACCTATGAGGAAAGACCACTGGCTCATTAGGTAATTGCTAAACTGACTTGAGTGCTTGATAATCATGAATCCCTTCCCAAGAAAGGGTACTTACTTGACAAGTCAAATAGTCAATATCTCGTGACATGATGTGAAAGTTGTATGCTCGATATTCTTATTCAATCTTTCTTGCTAGTTATTTCATGCCTTGTCCTGTTGTTATATTCTCCACATCAACTCGCATTCATTCATGCATGATCATAGTACATTGCATAAGATGTTAATTACTTTAAGCAAGCCTGGATAATAGAGATGTAATCCCTACTGAGCGTTCGCTCACCTAGTGTTTTCTCATATTTTTAGGTAATAATAATGAGAATGGATATGTTCAAGATGGGAAGGGGTAAGAGTGAAGAGTGCTCCGACAATCTAGATGACCCTCCTAGTCTTACGTCATGTCTAGTCTAGCTAGTTTGAGAGTCTATTGTAATTTCTTTTTATTGAGTCTTTTATTTGAGTCAAATTGTAGTAAACTTATATTTATAATTTTAATGAAATTATATTTTGTCTATCTTATTGTGCTTTTATGGTTTTCTCTGATTATTCATGACTATTCGCTGCCACGTTCCGAGCATATTTCTGCTACTATCGGTTCGGGGCGTGATAGTTGCCAACCACCGGAAGCTCATATGATTTCTATCTCCTCTTCGTAATGCTCCTTCCGGTCTATTTTCTTTTAGCGAGTAATGATCAGGCCCGGTAGAGAGATTTCCCCTCTTAAAACCATGCTTTGGGATTTGACTACTTCTATAGTCATGATGCCAATGGGGTGAGGCATATGGGGTTCAGTCCTAGATTATACGTTCTGTAACATCTCTTTGCCACCGCTGTTTCAGGGAAGAAATGAAAGTAACGGCCTATTAGGAAGGGTCTCGGGTTTACACAACCCCATGAGTATGACTCGGGATTCACACCCTCCCGGGCTCCTATTGGGATGCTCCCCCGACTGTCTTTAGATTTTTCCCTTGCTCTTCTTTTGGAGTCTTTGGTTATGCACACCCCCCCGGGGGATTAGCTGATGACAGATGGACTGAATTAAAGAACATCATGGACATATGAACTGAACTAAAAAAAAGTCACTATGAACTAATGTGCAGCAAACATGAAGAGATAACAAAAAAAATGAAATGAATGAATGATAATGCATTGAGGACCTAGATTTAAGGGGCTGCTGCAAATGAAGATGAACATGCATAAAAAGAAAAGGGATGAGCATAAAATAGATTCTCAGATCAAAACAAAAATTCCGGAATGGCCAATTGCAATTGCATGATAAGTTTCTGCATAAATATATATGTCAGAATCTCATAAGCATGATAGAAAACTCTCATTAAGATTTCATAAAAATGATCATATACCCTATGAACTCATTGAATTCGCACGAGCATGGGCAAGTCTGCCCTCCCATTTACCATTCAAAATGAGCATGACACTTACACCCTTATGCATGCCTTGATTCATATATGCATTGATTCATAAATTTAGATAAGGATTTCGTGCATGTGGACATGTAAAAGTGCACGCCCACGCGTCCCACCGAGCCCCCACATTGATGTCAGAGTCAAAGAGAGAAGACCCGGAAAGACTGGTCATCCAGGGCTCCGAAGAACATTACTGTCCGGCAAATCCTCATATTTGCACGAGCGCATTAAATGACAAAGAAAACACAGGAAACCCCTCCTGAACCTATACACTTCTATGGACCCATCCTCGAGTCCTTAACGGTGAAGAAAGATCCCAGAGAGTACACAACCGCGAGTCCCTGAAGCAAAGGCAAATGCCCCTTCCAAACGGCACACTATGTGCCCTTTCAACGGCTCACCGCCTGGAAGGCCTTCAGCGGCACACTCTCGGTGTCCCTCAGTGACACACTCACTTTGTGCCCTTCACCGGCACACCCAACTCGTGCCCTCCAACGGCACCCCTAACGAGCCCCAGTGGCACAATCAAATAGTCATTCAACGGCACATCTCAAGTGCCTTCAACAGCACACCCTCAGCTGCCTCTAGCGGCACACCATTGTGCCCGTCAACGGCACAACCTCAGCCCTTCCAGCGGCACGCTCCAAGCGAGCCCTCGAGCGGCACAAACATTATGCCCCTCCAACGGCACAGTCTAAGCCCCCATCGGCGCACTTCCAGCAAGACCTCCAGCGGCACAGTGTGGAATTCCTTCGAATGGTACAGACCGGCAAGATACATAACGGTCACTAAAGGAGCCCCTTGGCGCGCAGCGTGGCCATTTCAACGCCAGCTAACCCCAAGCCTAGGTGCTGTCTTCCGGTTGGACGAAGGAGACATCCACCTGATAAAGATGGGACTCGGTGTTGACACCTAAAATATAATAGAGAAGGGAGATGAGACATAATGGAAGATTAAGTGAGAGATAAAGATCCCGGAGATTCCTACAAAATCAGGATTACGGAAGATATGTCATTAAAGCTACCACCCGGCTGAAGCCCTCCCCGGCTAAGCTGATGTCCGGTATTGTCGTCATTCAGATGGCAGTACTGATGAAGAACTGCAGTCCACTGACTGATAAAAATCCCCAGAAATATTCTGATGAAGCTATACTAACTCACCAATTGATGGGCCTTCGCCTAGCCTGACGGACTCGAGGGACCGACAAATGAAGGGACAGATTAAGCGGCATTAGTAGCTCAAGCTTACTGATGAGCAAGCATAAAAGACAAAAGGATCTAAACGGGCCCGGCCGTGTGGCGCCGAGAGCCCAACAAGACCCATATGGGGAAGGGGCGCCGAGAGCCTACTGCCTCCGAATAAGGCGCGCCGGGAACTCATCAACCGTGCGCCGAGAGAGCCTTGCCGAGAAGGAGGGGTGCTATGCATATAAAAACCCCCTTCCTCTCGAGATAAAGAGGTCGGCAGAGAGAACCAAAGAAAGAGCGAAAAAGAAAGCGAAGAGAAAAAAAGAAGAGAGATAGAAAAGCTAGGAGAGATCCCGCTGAAAAGAAAGAAGAAGAGAAAGAGAAGAAGAAAGCTCCAGGTGGGATGCTCGGGGGAGGGAGTGGAGTCAATGCTCCACCCTCCCCCCCCCCCCCCCATGTTTCCTCCGTATGTAATAGTCTATGTCCTCGTGCTTTGATTATTCATATGATGACCGAGAATTCTTTTCTTGCCTGTCTCTGTTCCTCCCCTCTGCCTGTTTCTCGGCTTCAGCCTCGCAGTTGATGTAAGTGGTGACAATGAGATGAAATGAAATGTCACAGTTGCCGTGCCGGATATTAGGCAACCGAAGCTCTGCCCTCTGTCTTTCTATGTATATATCTTTTATCTGAATGTCCAATAGTCTAGACGCTCCGGGTTTCAGAGTCGTTTCTATGAGCCTGTTCTTCGAAGAGGAATGAAGATAGGGCCCCTACCCTCATCTAGTGGGTTATTGGGTTTTGTTTCCTTCTCCCCTCCTGTCTCGATGGCAGATCCCCCACATACATTCGAGTTTTCCTTCGAGGCCCCCCCCTTATGCCGTTCAGGAACCAGATGCATCAATCTCTCGGTTCCCTGAGCTGCTGGTTATGAGATATGTGCTTAATCTGCAGATGAATGCAACCTCACGAGGTTCTGATAAGTGATGACCTCGACTCTTGGGTCCTCCATTCTGACTCTTGAATGATTAGGGCCTAGAATTCCAGTGCTGAGGGTTGTGTCGTTCCTCCATCGCTGGTTTGTTTCCTCGATGCCATTGGGCTTGTCCAGGTGATCAGAGACAGTCATCTCTTGATCTCCTCAGACGGCTGGCGGCAAACAGATAAAAATCGTCACAGGACGTTGTGAGAGGGTCTTATTTCATCTACTGACTTCGCCTTCCAATTCCCTTGGTATCCCTCCAGCAGAAACCTTCATGTAATCCCCTTGTGCACTCCAAATCCTGCCTCAATCCAAGCCAAAAATCCCAGAAATCTCTAGAACAGAGTATCGTAATCAAGCCGTAAACCCTTTCTGGCCTTGAGCCCTTTCACCTTCCCGGCGCAGGCGTTGGGTAAATGGTTCTCGGCGCGGCCATTGCCACGCCGAGAGCTATGCGGCCGAGAGGGTTTCCCCCTTTTTTTTCCTTCAGCGTGTTGATAAAACCCTCAATCCTGTTCACTGTCCAAGAAGACCCCTTCGCAATACAGCCTTCCCGGCCCGGGGGCTTCCCGGCGCCAGGTTCCCGGCACGGTGACGAACGCGCCGAGAACCCCTGCGCCGAGAACCCCCCCTTGGCCAATGAAAGCCACGCCGAGAACCCCCCTTGGCCAATAAAACCCACGCCAAGGCTCCTTCTTTGGCCAATAAAACCCGGGCCAAGGTCCACCTTCGCACCATCACCATCCAATCCTTTTAATCTCTCCACACATCTGTCCAGAGGATGTTCAGAGACCATCACATACGCCCCGAGGAGATACAGCAATGGGGAGGACCTCCCCTACATCTCTTAGTTCCGATCCGGATTTCTCTGTAGCCTTATGAACCTAAAGAGCCATGTCATTACATGTGCTCTGATGGGTTCCAAGGGAATATCAATCGATGATATGAATGCAAGCAATGTCCCCCGCGGCCTGGCGCCGTTCTCCTTTGGTTGTCGTCCCGGCTTCCCGTGGATGATGGCCTATCTTTTCTTGGCATAGTCCAAGTTAAGGGGACATGCTGTCGAAATTCGTACATACCTCATCAGATAGCTATGGTATTCCGCCCTAACCCCGTTGGCCCACGGAGTTCTGCCCTTGCATGTTCTCCGATGGTCTTCCGAAGGGAAATATTAATAAGACATTGCGCCTGCACAGGGTGTGTCATCCTTATCCGGATTCCGGGTTAGATATACCCGATCTTTTACGGATCCCATCCTGCCGCTGCATGGGTGGTTTCCTATCCCTATCTGGCATAGTCCAAGGTAATGGGGACATGCCGTCGGATTTGTTCCGCATTTGATGTATCGTTGCTTCACTCAGGCTATTTAACGCCTTGCTGATGAACCAACCCTCGCTCTCGTTTGAGTCTTATTTTTTTTACCGCTGTCTTCCTCCTATTTTTGGCGTTTAATCAAGGGTTGTCCTTCTTAGGAAGGGCGTAATTAACGTCATAGCCTTTATGGTATGACGGACTTCGGGTCCCGACTCGGACTTCACAATCGACTGATTAAAAGTCAGATCGAGCGCACAATTAAATTGTCACCCCAGTGACTGGCATGCCTAATAATCAATAAATACAAATAAGATAATTCCCCAAATAAAATAAAATAATATAAAATTTAAATAATTTAAAAATAAAAAAATCCGTGTTCCACAAGTCTGGCACGCCCGGTGGGACTGAGTCTCCCTTCATCTCTACGCCAAAAAATAGGAGGCCCAGCGGGCCCCCCTCAAATTTCTGATTCTGTGCGCTTTCCTTATTTTCAGGAAGCTACAATGACTACTGGACTCATGTCCGTATGCTTCGACCAACAACCGATCGATGCGCATGTCCGAGAGGGTTACCTGGTGGTACCGCTGTCATTCGGGTCAATGCCCCCTGCTGTCGGACTGCCCAACTGCCTAGGCCTCGTCTTCACCGACCTTCTGCAGGTCGACAACAACGAGCAAAGCGCTGCTGCAAGTGCCCCGATGAAGATTGCTGATAACAAGGGTAGCTTACCAGAAAGGACGACCTCGACAGCCGTCGCCCGCTATGTTCACCATGTTCGAAGAAGGGACACGGTCCCCGCTGCTGCCCAAAAGGGAAAAAGAACTAACCGGAGGAGCCGGTATGCTGCTGCTGACAGTCGGCTTTCCAATTCAGGGAAGACGATGATGATGGGCGATGTTAGGGTGAACCTCAACGGTCGCCCGAGAGAAGTCCGGCCGGACAGGATTGTCCCGACCGTCCAGATCGACAACAAGTTCCAAGTTCTGGCCACCAGGAGGGCCAACTGAGAAACTGATGAGAGGAAGCCGCTGGCGCCCAAGCCAGCAAGATATAAACAAGTCTGGCGACCAAAGAAGATTCAGAGCTGGGCCCCAACTCGAGATGAGGGGAAAGCTACCGAGGATGCTGTTGCCCGCTTCAGGGCAGGAAGCAGAAGAAGAGAAGGAAAAGACATAAGAGATGATGCTGCTGTTTACCCCAGGGCTTGGGGAAAGAAAGATGAGAAAGAAAATGAAGAAAGAAATCTAACCACTGTTCGCCCCAGGATGAGGGGCAGAAACTATGAGCAGAAGCAAGACCTCTCGGTCCCCCATCCCAGGGCTGGGGGCAGAAGATGGCAAAGGAAGAACTATGATGCTGCTGCCAACTACTGCCAGGATGGCGACAGAAGATTTAAGAAAGAAGAAAGAATGGGAACAAGCGAACCAGTCGCTACTACCATTCCAAGAAGACCAAGAGCCTGTGCCAGACAGGCTGATATATTTAGATATTCCAAAGCTGCACATCTGAATGCTCAGGTGGCAAGACTGGCTCATCAGCAAAGAGGCCAGGAAAGACTGATGCTCCAATAAGAGCCACAAAGGCACAATCAAGAAGAGATGAAGCAAGTGGCTCAAGACTACTTCCACTACCTGGGGAATCCTACCCTCGGTCAGCAAAGATTATCCCGTGCCCTGGGCACCGTGGATGAAGAAGAGGAAGAAACCCTTCAAGAAGTGATGCTCGAAGTCTCCTCCTCCGATTCCAATGATTATGGGGAAGGCCGCAGGGCCGGATATGGGAAAGAAGACCTGTGTGGGGAAGAGCCTGAAGAAAGAATATCGGTCTTTGACCGACTCAAATATCACGACCAGGCAAAAAGAAAAGTCTACAGGCGGAAGGGAAAGATGCAGATCTTCACCTGTAACATGGCTGGACTTGTCAGGAGGCAAGACATGCTACCAACTCAACCGGACGAGCTACTCAGGCTGGCAACCAGACCCGGGCCTGTCACAAGAAGAGGCCAGGCGGCAAAAGATAAAATGAAGACTAATGGTGAAGCCTGCAAGATCACCACAATGACGGTCAATGTGGTGACAGCGGAAAAGGGAGATAATCCCTTCATTGATGATGCTGAAGGGACTTCAGAAGATGTACAGATCCCGTCCACCCTGGACCCCATGATCCAGATGATGTTCAGAAGATACCAGCAGGAGATCAATGCTCTCAGAAGACAGCTCAATGAGAGACATGAAGCTACACCGGTCTCCAAGCAAGCCGAGCCTGTCGGGCGTACTTCCAGCTCAACAGAGACGGCTATCCCAGCTAATCCTCTCCTGGCTGATAAGGGCAAAGCGCCGAGCCAACCTGTTCCACAGCAAACAGTAGCTCAGCCCTCTGCGTCTCAGACACAGCCTACCGCGCCCACCTTGCGCGCCACTGTGATGACAACCCCTCATAGTCAGCAACAAGCTCACTTCTTCCCAGAAGACATAGATCCAGCCGTAGCCCACAAGCTGATGATTGAAAGAATTGTGGAGATGAAGCTGTCTGAGAAGACTGGCGATGATGTTAGTACCTATGATGTCTACAAGGTGCCATATCCTCCCCAATATGCTGCTAAGAGACTACCTCCAGGCGTCAGTAAGCCACCTAAGTTCGAAAATTTTAATGGCCAGGGCTCCCCTAGAGAGCACATAGCTTACTACACTACAATCATGGGCGACCTGGCAGTCGACGAAGCTTATCTGCTTAAGTTCTTTGGCTCATCCCTTACTGGGTTAGCCTTTGAATGGTATTCAAGCCTGCCAGCTGGATCGGTGGTTGATTGGCCTGATATGCAGAGAAAATTCTGCGACAGATTTCATGTCACTGAAAGAGAAATCACAATAGTAGAGCTATATGCAACCAGGCAGAAGCAAGATGAAACTGCACTGGACTACATCAAAAGATGGAGGAACTTAGCCATGAGATGCAGAAGACCCCCTCATCAAGAAGATGCAGTGCAGATATGTAAACAGAGCCTCAGGAGAGAGGTGCTAGAAAAGATGATCGGTGCAGATGTCAGAACATTTGACTGATTAAACAATATAGTGGCGGAGGTCGAGACGTTCTTGTCCAAACGTCCAACCGCCAATGTTCCCAATGTGCTGAAAGGTAAATCTAATGATCGACGACCATCACATTCTGAGGCCAACACCGTCGATTTCAGAACCTTTGAGCAGCAGAAAGGGAAGAAGGGGGCAGATGGAGCTCCCCCGCCTGAGGGTGCAGCAGAAAGAAAAGACAAGGTCTCTCTAAGAGACAAGATGAAGAAGGCTTACTCTTTTTCAAAGGAGAAGATGGCAGCACTATTTAACTGGGCATATAAGTTCAACAAGGTAACATTGCCTGAGCCGAAGAGACCCGAGGATGCGGCAAAGAAAGATGATCCGCTATTCTGTCCATTTCACCGTGCGCTGGGGCACGCAATTGAGGATTGTTATGTCTTCAAAGACATCATGGAAGGAATGGTTAAAAAGGGTGAGCTGCAGCTGGGAGATTATCATGTAAAGCCACCTCATCCACATGAGCCTCCGCCCTGGAGAATGGCCGCCAATATGATCTCAGTTTACCAGCAGCTACCTAAGGAAGCCGTTGAGGAATGTACCAGGCATACCTATTAAGCTTGTTTCCTCACCCCACTGAAGGATCAGGAGGGATGGCAGACGAAACCCATAAGGCATAGAAGGAAAACTCCCGCAGCCAACGCCAGCGGGGTGATTATTCGAGGTGTCACACCAAGGCCTGAAACGCCTCCAGTAAAGCCAGTATGGCGCACAGCTGAGACCGGGCCAGTCATCCGGATCCCTACTCACAACCGGAGGAGATAAACTCCCCTACCCGCACATAAAGAAGTAAGTCCTACAGCCAGGCGTCTACAGCAGTATATCAATGAGCTCGATGAATATGAGCAGAAAAAGCCCAAACACCTGCTGGTAAAAGACTGTATACTCTGGGAGCAGCTCGAAGAATTGAAAATTGAAGAGCAGCCAGAGGCAGAACAAAGAAAAGATGAGACTGAGCCCTTCTGGGGGCAGGAGCTGGCAAAGCCAAATTCCCCGAAGAAGAAGAGATGGCCCAGGTCCAAAAAGAGAAAGAAAGTCACGACAGTACAATGTAACACCCTGTCAGTGCTCTTTTCCTTGCCCGGGGAGGATGATGAGGCTGAAGCATCAAATGCCCTGCTAGAAGCCAACCATGCTGAGGCCTCTACCTCAGCCCATGCAACACGTTCTGGGAAAAGATGGGGGCGCCCACCACCAGCTAATCATAACATTATATTCAGAGGGGAGCAATCCTACCAGATCCCAGAACTAGAGGTACGAGGTGTCCAGATTCCTCCCCCTGCCAGCTTGTACCAAGAGAAAGAGGAAGCTCCTTCGTTCCTGGAATTCTTGTCCAGTTTGGAGAATGAGCAATTGGCTCACACTGCTCCAGCTAAAAGCAATAAATGCCAGCAGACTGCAGTTAGGAAGCAGAAGCAGCGTGAAGAAAATGAAGGAAGTGATCCTCTAGCAAAGCCAGGGGCTGTTGCTACAGAAGAAGCCTCCCGGGAAACAGAGGAAGAGAATGAAACTGGGACTGGGCAGCAAAGGCCACAGGCACCACATGAACCTCCAAGACCCCGATGGGCAGAAGAAATGAGACTGTCTAATGTCCGGGTAGGCAGTCGAATCATGAAGATGTTGAAGAAGCTCCCTACCAGGTTCTCCATCTGGGAAATCCTCTCTCTGAGTGAAGAAGCCCGCCAAGCAATTGTGGATGCCTTGCAGTCGCCGGCACAATATGAAGCACTCTTAGCAGAAGTAAATTCTGGGCCATCGATCACATTCACAGAAGATGATATGCTAATCCCGAATTCCGGTCATAATAGGCCGCTGTATATGAAGGGTTCCCTTAACTGTCAGCCGCTGAGCAGGATATTGATAGATCCCGGGGCTGCTGTGAACATCCTCCCATACTGCATCTATCAGAAATATTACTTTGATCTGCAGCTTACCAGGGTCAGAGATATGAAAATTGCAGGGTTCAACCAGAAATGTGAAACACCTCTTGGGGTGGCTGATTTCAACCTCACATTGGGCGACCTCACTACCGTGGTACGATTTTATGTGATCGATTCCAACACCACGTATAAGGCCCTGCTGGGGAGACCGTGGCTGCATGAATATCAGATAGTGCCATCCACGCTACATCAGTGCATCAAATACTGCCATGAAGGAAAAGAAGAGAGGGTGTTTGCGGATCTGCATCCCTTCTAAGTATTCGAGTGCCATATGCTCGATGCGTCCTACTACACGGAGGTGTCGCGAAAGGGTGAAGAGAAAGAGGCTGTAGTCAGACAGAAAAAGCCGGCGACGAAGGCAAGAGATTGGTCTCCACCGCCACTAAAAGGTTATATTAAAAAGCATGAGGTAGATCACATCTCTTATGCCGGTGACTTTGCTCGGATCACCCATCCTAACATTCACCCGGATGCTATCAATGAAGAAATGAAAGAAAAGTACACACAAGTGGAGGTGCCGCAGGGTTTATTTAAACCCATCATCAGCCTTGAGTACCAGACGGTGCTACCGCTGAAGACTATGAAAGTCCCTCGCTTCTGCGAACCTCCTACCATATTCTACACTGGGGAGTCAGTCGAGGAAGATGATCAAGACTGCATGGTCCCTGAAGAGGCTGCAAACCAGATGGTGCCGATTACGGGCTTGGACTATACTACCCGACGGGTTTCGCAGATGTTCTCTAAGATGCAGATGACATCGCTACAGTCTGCCGCCCAGAGGAAAGCATTCAAGGAGTTATGGGATCCACCTCGAGATAATAAAGAATTGAGGAAGATCACACAGCACCCGGGACTGGGCTACACTTTATAAGAATACTATGAGGCCGAGGTGGATGTCATCTCTACCTTCTACCAGCATGAAGATCCCCCTGGGGTGGGCTACGACTCGTACCCTTCGGAAGATGAAGAAATCATTTATCAGTCCATAACAGACAATGAAGCCCCAGACAATCAGCCAGGGACGGGAACGTCTGATGAAACAAAGAAAGATTGGTGCTGGGAAGACCTACCTTCCAAAGAAGATCTGTTCCATGCTGAAGCAAAGTTTGACACGGGAACCCCGGATGAAGACCAAGCAGCCAAAGAGCTGAGGGAATGCTTGGAGTTTGAGCGCATCTTGGAAGAAGTCCGGGCCCTACAGAATGATGATCTCTCAAGGGAGTCTGCATCAGAAGAGCCTCTAGGGGCGGAAGACTCCGTCTTTGAGTTTCCTGCTGATCCAGTTACGTCCTCGGGGCACACTGAACAGAATACAGCAATATTGGCCGTGTATGATGAGCCAGCACCCGCTGATGACCAATATGATGAAACAGAAAATCATGAAACTGAAGAAGATTATATCCCGGGAGGCTTCATTGACTTGCAAGAAGCTCCGCCCGAGGTCGAAGATGGAGGTCAGGCCACCGTCGATGAGCTTGTAGAAATAAATCTGGGAACCGCAGATGAGCCAAGGCCGACATTCCTCAGTGCACTGCTGGAGCCAGCTGCCAGGGAACAGTATATACAGTTTTTGAAGGAATTCCGAGACTGCTTTACATGGACATATGATGAAATGCCGGGACTGAGTTCTGATGTGGCGCAGCATTGATTGGCAATAAACCCAGAGGCTAACCCTGTGAAGCAGCCTTCCAGGAGAATGCGTCCTGAACTGATAAATCAGATTAACAAAGAGGTTGACAAGCTGATTGACGTAGGCTTTGTCGAAGAAAACCAGTATACTACATGGCTGGCCAATATAGTGCCCGTAAAGAAGAAGAATGGGCAGATCAGAATATGTGTTGATTTCCGAGACCTTAATAAGGCTTGCCCGAAAGATGATTTCCCGGTGCCAATCACTGAGGTGATGATCGATGCAACTACTGGCCATGAGGCCCTATCATTTATGGATGGGTCATCCGGATACAACCAGATCTGGATTGCTGAAGAAGACAGAGTGCACACTGCATTCCGCACCCTGAAGGGGATATTCCACTATAAAAGGATGCCGTTCGGTCTCAAGAATGCCGACGCTACCTACCAAAGAGCCATGACAAAGATCTTTGATGACTTGCTCTTCAAGAAAGTAGAGTGCTACATTGACGATCTGGTACTGAAAACCAGCAGAAGAGAAGACCATTTGCAAGACCTGAGGATGGTGTTCCAGAGGTTGCGCAAATATGAGCTCAAAATGAACCCTATGAAATACGCCTTCGGCGTGTCCAGTGGAAAATTTCTCGGGTTTATTGTCCGTCATAGGGGCATTGAAATCGACCCGTCCAAAATTAAAGCTATCCAGGAGCTCCCTCCACCAAGGAATCTGCACGAGTTGAGATCCTTGCAAGGGCGTCTGGCCTACATCCGACGATTTATATCGAATCTATCAGGAAGATGCCACCCCTTTCACAAGCTCATGATGAAAGACGTACCGTTCCTCTGGGACGATGAATGTCAGGAAGCCTTTGAGAAGCTGAAAGAATATCTCAAGACCCCTCCAGTGCTGGGGGCACCAATTAAGGGCAGGCCCTTAATACTGTATATCGCGGTCACACACTGTTCCCTGGGGGCAATGCTGGCACAGATAAATGAAGAAGGTAAAGAGCAAGCCTTGTACTACTTGAGTAGAAGGCTGATTAGAACTGAAGAAAGCTACAGCTACATAGAAAAGACATGCTTGGCACTAGTCTTTGCCGTCAAGAAACTCTGACACTATATGTTATCACATGAAGTCAAATTGATATCTGCAGCAGATCCGCTCAAATATATATTGACTCAGCCAGTACTGAAGGGCGGGTTGGGCAAATGGGCAGTAATTCTGATGGAATTCGATATTACCTATACACCCCAGAGAGCGATAAAAGGACAGGCCGTGGCTGATTTCTTCGCAGAACATCCTGTGCCAGAAAATGATATGCTAGGGACTGAATTACCCGATGATGAGACGCTCGAAGCCTGCCAGGCTCAGTCAGCTATGTGGCAGTTATTCATTGATGGAGCATCCAGAACAGAGGCAGACTCCAATGGAAAGACCAGAATGCGGGCCGGAGCCGGTATTGTGCTGAGATCACCGGAAGGGGAGGTTGTGCATACTTCCTGTTCTATAAACAAGCCCTGCACCAATAATGAAGCCGAATATGAAGCTCTGATAATCGGACTCCACATCAGCCTCAACATGGGTATCCAAATGCTTCAGGTATTCGGGGATTTGATGTTGGTGATAAAGCAAATCCAAGGGGAGTTCGAAGTGCGAAAGCCAGAACTGAATCCCTATCACCAAAAGGCTGTGAGCCTCATGGCAAAATTCTATCATATTGAGCTCAGGCATGTGGGCCGTGGACATAATGCCCAAGCTGATGCACTGGCAAAGCTAGCCAGCTCACTAGCAGTCCCGCCAAATGAGACACTGAACATTGTTGTTATGAACCGGCGGCAAGTCCCCAGTATGCTAGAAGGGTGCCCCGAAGAAGAAGAAGTCGCTACTGTTAGCACAGAACAGGCATCTGACTGGAGACAGCACTTGCTACAGTGGTTCCTGCACCAACAGCTACCGCAGAAAAGAGAAGAGAAGATGAAACTCTTGAGAATCAAAGATTCTTATGAATTCAGAAATGGGACTCTGTTCCGAATAATGGCGGATGCGCGCAAGAAGATTCTACTCCGCTGCCTGTCCACTGAGGAAGCTTGGCAAGCGATGAAAGAAGTACATGCTGGGACAGCAGGTGCCCACCAGGCTGGTCCTAAGATGAAGATAGAAATCAAGAAGCTGGGCTACTATTGGCCCACCATGTTTGAAGACTGTTGTAAATTTGCAAAGTCATGCCAGAAATGTCAGGAGCATGCTACTGTGCCTAGAAGGCCGCCTACGACTCTGCACCCTACAGTCCCTAGCTGTCCGTTTGCGCAATGGGGAACTGATGTAGTCGGTCCACTGCCAACTTCCTCGGCCGGACATAAGTACATACTGGCCATAACATATTACTTCTCCAGATGGGCGGAGGCTGTAGCGTTAAGAGAAGTGACTGGTGAACTGGTCGCCAGATTCATGAGGCAGAACATTATCTTCCGGTTCGGGATCCCCAGCCGAATAATATCTGACAATGGGAGTCACTTCAGAAATCAGAAGATCTATCGGCTTGCCGAAAAGTATAAGATCGAATGGAGGACTTCCACTCCTTACAATCCGCAGGCAAACGGATTGGCAGAAGCTTTTAAGAAGACTTTGTGCACCTTGCTGGCCAAGGTCGTCAGTTCCAATAAGAAGGACTGGGAAGAGAAAATGTATGAAGCTCTATGGGCATACCACACCGTCTTCAAGACACCTACAGGGTGCTCACCATACTCATTGGTATACGGCTCGGAGGCAGTGGTTCCACTAGAGCTGGAAGTCCCGTCACTCAGAGTGGTAGTCCAATATGACCTGGCCCGTGGCGAACAAACCAATGCTGAAAGAAGGTTAGAAGAATTGGCTGAATTGGAAGGAAAGCGCCTCCAAGCTCAGAAGAATATCCAAATGTATCAGGCCCGCATGGCCACTGCATTCAACAAACTCGTAAAAGAACGAGAATTTAAGAAAGGTGACCTCGTCATGGTCAAGAAAAAAGAAGTCATGGCGTCCAACCCAAAAGGAAAGCTAAATGCTAATTGGGAGGGCCCTTATGTGATACAGAGGGTCTACGAAGGAGGGGCTTACATGGTTGTTAACCATCGAGGGGAAATCCGATCCTCGCCACTCAACGGTAGACACCTAAAGCTGTATCATGCTGCACAACCAACATTCCCCGAGTAATCGGACAAAGCTACTCCTCCTTGGTTTAGCGGCGCTCCGCCCTAGCCAAGCTACCTCTTCCTTGGTTTAGCGGCACTCCGCCCTAACCAAGCTACCCTTCTTCCTCGGTTTAGCGGCACTCCGCCCTAACCGAGCTACCTTCTTCCTTGGTTTAGCGGCACTCCGCCCTAACCGAGCTACCCTCTTTCCTTGGTTTAGCGGCACTCCGCCCTAACCAAGCTACCTCTTCCTTGATTTAGCGGCACTCCGCTCTAACCAAGCTATCCTCTTTCCTTGGTTTAGCGGCACCCCGCCCTAGCCAAGCTACCCTTTTTCTTGGTTTAGCGGCACTCCGCCTAAACCAAGCTACCTTCCTTGGTTTAGCGGCACTCTGCCCTAACCGAGCTACTCTTCCTTGGTCTAGCGGCACACCACCCTGGCCAAGCTACCTTTTCCTTGGGTTAGCGGCACTCCGCCCTAGCCGAGCTACTCTTCCTTGGTCTAGCGGCACACCGCCCTGGCCAAGCTACCTTTTTCTTGGTTTAACGGCACTCCGCCCTAACCAAGCTACTCTTCCTTGGTTTAGCGGCACTCCGCCCTAGCCAAGCTACCCTCTTTCTTGGTCTGGCAGCACGCCGCCCTGGCCAAGCTACCTTTTTCTTGGTTTAGCGGCACTCCGCCCTAACCGAGCTACCCTCTTTTCTTGGTCTGGCGGCACACCACCCTGGCCAAGCTACCTTTTTCTTGGTTTAACGGCACTCCGCCCTAGCCGAGCTACCCTTCCTTGATCTAGCGGCACTCAACCCTAGCCAAGTCACCCCTTATCGTGATATAATAACATTCTGACCTGTCACTCTCTAAAAAAAAAGAGAGAGAAGAAAAGAAAAAAAGAAAAAGGGAAGAAGAGACAAAATGGGGTTAAAAATAGAGATACCCCGCCAGGCTTATTCAGGCATTCTGGACAAGGGCAAAAATGGCCAAAACCCAGCTGTGGTGAAAACCCGAAAGGGCACTGCAGGCAAAATCGGGTACCCCGCCACGTGAAAACCCGAAAGGGCGCGTGGGCAAAAGTAAGAGGGGGCTGGCTCCGGTGAAAACCCGAAAGGGCACTTGGGTCGGTAATGTGGTAACCCAAAGAAAGCCTCGTCTCCCACCATAAACTCCTCGTCGATCGGCCGGCACCTTGTCCGATCAACGATTAAACCCACTCAGTATAGACCCTACGTCTATACTGATGAGACCCTCATTCACCCTATCCAAAGTACCACCATGGTGAAACTCACCGTTGATCGACCGGCACCCCGCCTGATCAATGATAAGACATGTCCAGTTTAGACCTTACGTCTATCCTGATGAAACCTATGAATTCCTTTGCATTGGTATAAACCCAATACCGATGATGAAACCCACCTTGGGTCGACGGGCTCGCCGCCCGATCGGCAAAAAAAAAACGGTCCGGTTTAGACCTTACGTCTGTTCCGAGTAGATCTGCATATCTCTTTACGTCCCGCCGTGATGAAACCTGCTGCTGGTTGATTGGCACACTGCCCGAACAGCGATAAAACCTGTCCAGGCTAGGCCCTACGTCTATCCCGATGAAACCTATGAAATCCTTGTATTGGTATAAACCCAATACCGATGATGAAACTCGCTGCCGATCGACTGGCACACTGCCCGATCAGCGATGAAGCCTGTCCGGGTTAGACCCTACGTCTATCCCGATGAAACCTATGAAATCCTTGCATTGATATGAACCCAATACCAATGATGAAACCTGCTATCAGTCGGCTGGCGCGCTGCCTGATCGACGCTCAAATCCATCCAGGGTGGACCTTCCGTCCGCTCTGACATAGCATAACACTGCTCTTTGAATCTATTCAGACCCTCCGTCTGGATAGATCATGAAACCCTACTTCCCTTTGCATTGATGCTGACACCCACATCAATGATCGTGTGTCCACAATAAACATATGGCGCCATGATCCCTATGATGAAAGTTCTGGTCCCAGAGAAGACAATGAAAAATGAAAAGAGAAAGAAAACAACAAAAAAAAGTATATATATAAAAATGGGGTTGAAAATAGAGATACCCCGCCAGACTTGTTCAAGCATTCTGGACAAGTGCAAAAATGGCCCAAAACCCAGCTGTGGTGAAAACCCGAAAGGGCACTACAGGCAAAATCGGGTACCCCGCCACGTGAAAATCCGAAAGGACGCGTGGGCAAAAGCAAGAGGGGGCCGGCCCCGGCGAAAACCCGAAAGGGCGCTTGGGTCGGTAATGTGGTAATTCAGAAGTTCCATGCCAACCGGCACGTTGCCTTCACCTCCCCTTCACTGATGAAGCCTTCCGTCGGTCATCTGGCTATATGCCCCACCGATGATAAAGCCTTTCCGGGGTAGACCTTACGTTCACTCTGATGAAATCTACATACCCTCTTTCAAATGTCCCACCGACAATGAAACCCATCACCATTCTGATAAAGCCTGTCCAGCTCAGACCTCACGTCTGTCCTGATGAAACCTACGTATTTCTTGGCAAAGTCCCACCCACCATAAAACCTGCTGGAATAGACCTTACGTCTGTCCTGACGAGACCTACACCCTTACATACGTCCCACCGTTGATCGATCGGCACCTCGCCCGATCAATGATGAAATCCTCTGTTCGGTTTAGACCTTACGTCTATACTGATGAGACCTATGAGACTCTTTGCATCGATATAAACCCAATATCGATGATGAAACTAACTGTTGATCGACCGGCACCTCGCCCGATCAATGATGAGACCCTGCCAGTTTAGACCTTTCGTCTATTCTGATGAAACTTATAACACTTTCTTTGCGTCGATATAAACCCAATATCGATGATGAAATCAACTATTGATCGATCGGCACCTCGCCCGATCAATGATGAAATCCTGCCAGTTTGGACCTTTCGTCTAATCTGATGAAACCTATGAAGCTCCCTTGCATCGATATGATCCCAATATCGATGATGGAACCAGCTATTGATCGACCGGCACCTCGCCCGATCAATGATGAAATCCTATCCAGTTCAGACCCTACGTCTGTCCTGATGAAAACTATACACCCTTTAAATATCCCGCCTACTATAACCTCTGCCCAGTCTAGACCTTACGTCTACTCTGATGGAACTTCTTTATTCATATTCCTGCAAGTTGTCTCCCCGCGGCACGTATGGCCAAGAAGGACGTTTGCTGCTACCAACAGAATTCGGTTTAAGCACCTCCTCGGGTGCCGTCACATGGTGGAGCGAGTCCCCCATCCTTTCTATGAAGGGGTGGACGCTCTCCTGCCTAGTACGAGTCATTCGCATGAAGGACTGCTAAAACCACTACCCCACTTCCCACAGTGATAAAACCACATGCAAAAGAAGGGGATGGATACATATAGAGCCAAAGAGTCCTTTTCATTAAAAAAGGGAGTACATAGAGGGTCCCCGAAGAGACATTGTATCACAATAGACGACAAAAAAAAAGAAAGAAAAGAAATGGTTCATGGTCGCCGGAAGATGTCTTCGAAGGCCAGAAGACCCACATAGGGGGCGGCCCCTAGTTCATGAAGTCGAGCTTCCTCCTCCTGCAGTCGAACAGACTCGTCCCGAAAGGATGCCACCTGCCCCTCCAATAGAGCTGCTTCTTCCTCGAGCTGCGGCCGGGAAGTTGTTATCTGCGGCAGCTCAGCTCGGAGACCAGACAGTTCAGCCTCCAAAATGGCTATTCGGCCGCGCACAAACTGCTCCCGCTGCGCCAGAGACTGCAGTTGACACTGTCGCTCCTGAAGAATAAAGTTCATCTTTTCTAGCTCAGATTTACAGTCCATCCTTTGCAACTTTAAAGCCGCCAGTTTGTCAGACATAATGTGTGCCAAGAAATCCCGGCGATGTACAAATTTCAACAACAACAGAACCCGCTGGGTCCATATTTCTAGAGGACAACCCATTGCCTGTAAACCGGCAGTGAAACGCTCGGCTATCTCCTTCAACTGCGGATAAGTTAGTCCGGGCTGGGATTCCACTAGCTGGCACAACATGTCCAGATGTTGCCAGACAAAACTCTCAGGCGAAGTAAAGCCAGGCAATGGAAGTGGAACCACTTCAAAGGTTACTTCACTGTCAATGTCTGCCCATAGGGTGATGTCTGGCTGAGAAGAAGAAGACGGGAGGTCTGCCGAAGGTGCCAACTGAGCTCTCTCCACAACCTCTGACGAAGCCGAGGGACCTTCCACCTCCATCTCCTCGAGGGTCACCGTTTGGATGCTCGCGGGGGTAACTCCAGTAAATGCCAGAATGGTTGCTTCCTGGGTCTCTAATGCAATACCCGCACCTTCAACACCTTCTTCGCAGGGTACCTCCTCCTCAGATTCCGAAAGTATGGAGATAGATTCCGGGGCAGTTATAGACAATACTCCAATTTCTGCAACGGTTATCTCTCCTTCTTCCACCCCCGCTGCAACAGCCAGTTCCTTCAATGTCAAGGCTGCAGGGGTCACAGCCCGGAGAGGCAAGGGTTCACTCTCCATGATTGATGTTATGGGAATTGCCGATTCAGGCGCAATGGTCAGCACTGCGGCCGGTATAAAGGCGGAACCCCTAATTGGGTCCATCTCAGCTCTGAAATCCAGAACCCTAATGAGAGCCGGGCTTTCCCCCGAAGTCCTCAAGTCCAACAATGCTAAGTCCGTAGAGGACTGCACCCTCACCGGCACAGGGCGGATTATCTCAGGAACGCCTGCCCAGGCTACTGTCGAAGCAGGAACAATGGCCAAGGCGTCAGACAGAGTGGCTTCAAAGGCTGCAGTCATCACCGGGCTAGCAACAGGGGATTCCTATGAACAGATCAATACAACATCAAGCAGCAGATAAAAATGGGAAACAATGAGGAGAAGAAAAGAGACTCACTTCTAATGTAATGTCAATGTCTTCAAAGGAGTGCAGAGGGGAAGAAAGTCCCACTGCTGAAGCAACAAAAGGAGGAGTTATATCTGCCTCGGTATCTAAGCCGGCGAACTCTTCTTGTAATTCCTCCTCAGGAGATAGCACCATCAACTTGGAGGGGGTGAATAATGGAACAATGGCGGTGCACGCGGATGGGGCCTCTGATTTGAAAACACCCTCCGTCTCGCTCTCGCTGAAACCTGCTTCTTCTCCATCTGCCTCAGAAGCGGTCGCGGAGCTACTAGAGGAGATTTCTACACTATCCACGGGTGGGACCGCCATTTCTAACGTCTGCCTGGAAGAAGACCGGGTAACTATACGCCTCACAGGGACGAGGCCCCATTTCGTCTGGGTCTTATGACCCTCCTGTGGCTGAATGATATCGCCAGCCTCTCCCGTGATTTCAGTCTCCTCCCCGACCGTCACTATAGGGAAAAGCTTGTGAGAGGGACAATGAGAAGTAATTGAAATATGCAGAAAAAGATGAAAAGGGCATGCTTACCCTCCGCCTCACTAGCCGGCGTGGGAGAAGGCAGCCTGGTCTCCACCACAGAAGATGCCACAA
Source organism: Amorphophallus konjac (assembly GCA_022559845.1). Classification (NCBI taxonomy): domain Eukaryota; kingdom Viridiplantae; phylum Streptophyta; class Magnoliopsida; order Alismatales; family Araceae; genus Amorphophallus; species Amorphophallus konjac. The sequence continues at coordinate 539,805,301 of CM040121.1, forward strand.
CTGGCTCTTGGGCTGTGCAAAAGGGAGGGGTCAGATTCAAGGACTTCTTTGAAATCCAGCAAAAGAGGATGAAGAATGCAACTGCAGGCTATTGATGTTACCCTGAACAGATGTCTGAGCAGCCTCCCTTTGAGATTCGAACTCATCAAATGAGGGAATATCAGGGAGAGGGGTCCTAGTGTCCATCGCTACCGAAGCCGACTGCTGAGCATGAGCCTTCTTGGCCTTCCTGGCCTTCCCGACTACAGCTTTGACTGCAGAAACCTTTCTCTTCTTGCCAGGAGGCAGGGGAGTGGTAGTCGGTGCTGCTGCAGGGACTTCAAAATAAGTAGGCTTCTCAGCCTGCGCAATGATCTTTCTGTATAGCCCCTGGCGCTTTATATCCGGCCTGTCTGTTGAAGATGGCAGGGAAGCAATGAGGTCAGTGAATGCAGAGCTTAAATATTTAGCAGAAAGCACTACAGTCAGAAAAGAAAAGATCATACCTGCTGGGCCATCATAAAAGACAGAGAGCGGCCAGTACAGATAAGCTACCTCCTTGGAGCGGGAGGCAGCCTCCTTGATAAGCCAACAGACATCACCAAATGTCTGGCATTTTTCCACTAAAGCTGCTAGATCACTATGACCACGTGAGTCAAGGCATCGAAATAAGTCGAGGTAGTCCATGCCCCAACCGTCGACATAATGAAAGGAGATGAATAGTGGCTTATTCAAGATGCCGGCTAGTGGGCTTTCCGCAGACAACCCATGTAAGTTCAGCAGAATGAATAGCCAAGACGTTTGCTTGTAGTACGTCTGAGTCCTGTCCTCCCTACGCACAAACGTCCTATATGGATGAAATCTATCTGTTGGACCCCTCCAAGGGACTACTGCCGGGAGCGGCTCTTCAACAGGAAATGGGTATTGTTGCGCCTCCAAACGAGCGTCCCCCACACGGCACAGATGTTTCAAGCTCTGCATGAAAGTGTCCTCGTTGATAGCAGCAAAGACAGGAGCAGGCGGGTCGGAACCTGTTTCCTTCAAAGCCCGACGCTGGGCCAGATATTTCTCCGCCTCCCTCTGGTGTTGTGAATAAAGCCTCTTCAGGTGGGCCTCGGGGATGTCAAACACTGGTCCGGGCTGTTGTTTCAAAAAGGAACGCTCGGCCACGTCCCAGAATGCACCTCTACTATCCCTGTAAAAGCTGGTTCGAATGTTCCACCATTTGATGTATTCTGATGTTACCCGGGGTACACGGTTGGAAACGGTGGGAACTCTGAAGACTGCGCCATCCTGGCGATGATAGAAATCCCACCACAACCGGCCATCGCCGACAATGGCGGGCCCATGCTTAGCCCGGCTATCCAGGGGAAATTGAGTGACTGATGTAGGGATATGCTGGTCGTAACCAAAGTTCCGCCCAAAGCGGAATGGATAGTATGGTTCCAGAAGAAGCAGGCCACCCTTTCTGAAAACTAAGACACTAGGCCGAATGGCCATGGCCCATCTGACCAGCTCCGGCTCCAGGATTGGCCGAGCAGTGTTAACCCCTGAGACAGGATGGATATAGGTCTCTACCTCTTCCAGCTTGCACTCTCTCTGAGAATGAATCAAAGGAGCTGAACTTGCCGCCAAGCTCCAAAAATGAATGCTGCCAGGGGCATCCACCGGCACCTTTATCAGTCGACCCCTTATTTTGAACAGCTGATCATAGAAAGGACCAGGTTCAGCACTGGCAAACTCAATCATTCTGGGCAGTACTGTATCTGCCTGCAAAGTTCTGGGAGCCAACTCAGGAAATAGACTGCAGACCCAGGCGTTGAAGAAATGAAAAGGACCCACGGTCCTCAAAGAACGGGGAGTCCGATGCTTGTACAAATCTCCCAAAGATTTATAGATTAAACACAAGGCCACTGGGCAAAGCGACAGCCTCATTCCCCAGGCCATCTGACAGGCCGGGTATATAGCTTCTGGCCGGATGATTGTCTCGTCCCCTTGAGGGAGAGCGAAAGTGCACAGCCAGAATGTGAAGTAAGCCGCGCAATGTGTGATGGGGTCTACACCTGCTGGGTTGGGACCACCTCTGCCTGCACGGCGCAATGAAGATGGCAGCTCTGACTTATAGCGAGGAGTCCTTATCTGCTTGCTGGCCGTCGGGCCCATGGAAGGGAAGTCTGCATGTTTCAAGGGGCCGTCAAAGAAATATTGAATCCACTGCCCTATCCGTACCCTCAGCTTGCTGCCTTTCTCTCGGGGATGATAGTCTTTGGAGGACCCTCTACTGTACGCCAGACAGATGGAGCGATATGCCTTCATCAGATACCGGTATGAGAATCCGAGGGAATACTTGCCTTCACCATCGGAGCTATCCTTCTCAGAATCTGCCAAGCAGACTTCTTCATATGGCTCGCCATCAATAGGCAGTCCGGAAAGCTGTGACAGACTCCAGAGGTCAAGAGATGTCTCACCCTCTGCTGTATAAAATATGTTGAATAAGGGGCAGAAGACTTCGAACATCCCACAGCATAACCCTCGGGATATGGGATATCGAAATCTGGAAGCAAAGATACTATGATATACCCCGGCTCTGATCAGCAGAGGGGCATATTCCTTCAGAACAAACTCAGTAAATTCCACTGCTCCTACTCGAAATAGGTGGGCGTCAGTGATCTTGGTATCTCCAAACCAACCAGCGGCCAAATGATACTTGAACTGAATGGCCGAACAATTCAGCACAAAAGGCTCTTCGCGGTACCCCCACTTTACTGGCGTCAGGAAGAGACCATAGCCGGGCTTCTCCCTATTGACTCGGCCACTGGCATTATCCCACCGAGCAGGTGTGAACTCCGGGGCCCGGGTCAGCATTTTCTTTTCCGGCTCCAGCTCCGATATGCCAAGGACTGCATCCCAGTCACGCTTCTCCCCGGGAAGATATATAGCCTTTCCACGATACACTGAATCTTTCAGGCTGTCTCTCTCGACCAGAATTGCGGCTTCAACTGTACGAGCTATTCGGTAGTTCCGCATTCCACCCACGGTGAAAGTCCGGATAAACGGCATCAAGTGTTTGTCCTTCAGGAAATCCGGGCGATAATCAGTGCCCCGTCTGAAGCATGTTTCCATGGCAGTGGAGTATACCCGGGATGTTGACACCGTGTCGGTATCAGAATCGGACGATTCATCAACGGAAGCGATTTTGTCGTATCTGAAGTCGAGGCTGTGCACATTCAGCCAGTTTACTATGGCCCGTGATATATCTGGCTGGGCTGACGAACTGGCCCCGACATCTCCAGAGGATGCAGCAGCAGAGCCGGAAGCCATTGCAGTATCTGCAGTCAGGAAAAAGAAATGTTAAGTAAAAGACCTAATACAAGAGGCAGTCTCATAAGGATTGTAATATGAAGCCCTTGAAAATTTCGGCAACATCTCCCCTTATTCGGGGTCTGCCCAAGGAGAATAGGGAGTCACCAACCAAGAGGGGGTGATCCCGAAGCAAAAGGGGATTAAATCCCCGAAGAGCATCCTACCCGGGGTGAAATCTAATGGGACGGGAGAAGGCTGGACGGCCGGAGGGGAGGAGCTCGCCGCCACCGCCGAGAAAGGGAAAATAGACTGAAGAGAGAGAAGAGGCTGTAGAAAATGAGAAGAAAGAGGCTTTCGGCGCCTTAAATAGAAGCCCCAGCGAAGAGGTTCTCGGCGCGGTCAAAAGCGCGCCGAGAACCCCCTGGCCGAGAGCTCCCTTCGGCCGGAATGCGTGCCGAGAAGCTGCCGCCGAGAACCCCAGGCCGAGAGCCAAAGGGCGCGCCGAGAAGTGCCGCCGAGAACCCCAGGCCGAGAGAGGAGCCGCCGAGAACCCCTATCGGTGGTTGCGCCGAGAAGCTACAAGGCCAGAAATCCGTGCCAAGAGCATCCGGACCAAAGGGACTGAATGAAATTGAAATTTCCAAGCCAGAAATGAAAGATGCCAGATAATAGCAAACTGAGAAGGGGCTCAGATGTTGAATGATATCCACACCTGCAAGTACCGTGTCATTTATTCTGCACTCCCGCTACCTACAAGTGGGGGGCATTTGTTGACACCTAAAATATAATAGAGAAGGGAGATGAGACATAATGGAAGATTAAGTGAGAGATAAAGATCCCGGAGATTCCTACAAAATCAGGATTACGGAAGATATGTCATTAAAGCTACCACCCGGCTGAAGCCCTCCCCGGCCAAGCTGATGTCCGGTATTGTCATCATTCAGACGGCAGTACTGATGAAGAACTGCAGTCCACTGACTGATAAAAATCCCCAGAAATATTCTGATGAAGCTATACTAACTCACCAATTGATGGGCCTTCGCCTAGCCTGACGGACTCGAGGGACCGACAAATGAAGGGACAGATTAAGCGGCATTAGTAGCTCAAGCTTACTGATGAGCAAGCATAAAAGACAAAAGGATCTAAACGGGCCCGGCCGTGTGGCGCCGAGAGCCCAACAAGACCCATATGGGGAAGGGGTGCCGAGAGCCTACTGCCTCCGAATAAGGCGCGCTGGGAACTCATCAACCGTGCGCCGAGAGAGCCTTGCCGAGAAGGAGGGGTGCTATGCTTATAAAAACCCCCTTCCTCTCGAGATAAAGAGGTCGGCAGAGAGAACCAAAGAAAGAGCGAAAAAGAAAGCGAAGAGAAAAAAAGAAGAGAGATAGAAAAGCCAGGAGAGATCCCGCTGAAAAGAAAGAAGAAGAGAAAGAGAAGAATAAAGCTCCAGGTGGGCTGCTCGGGGGAGGGAGTGGAGTCAATGCTCCACCCTCCCCCCCCCCCATGTTTATTTTCTTATTTTGTTTTCCTCCGTATGTAATAGTCTATGTCCTCGTGCTTTGATTATTCATATGATGACCGAGAATTCTTTTCTTGCCTGCCTCTGTTCCTCCCCTCTGCCTGTTTCTCGGCTTCAGCCTCGCAGTTGATGTAAGTGGTGACAATGAGATGAAATGAAATGTCACAGTTACCGTGCCAGATATTAGGCAACCGAAGCTCTGCCCTCTGTCTTTCTATGTATATATCTTTTATCTGAATGTCCAATAGTCTAGACGCTCCGGGTTTTAGAGTCGTTTCTATGAGCCTGTTCTTCGAAGAGGAATGAAGATAGGGCCCCTACCCTCATCTAGTGGGTTATTGGGTTCTGTTTCCTTCTCCCCTCCTGTCTCGATGGTAGATCCCCCACATACATTCGAGTTTTCCTTCGAGGCCCCCCCTTTATGCCATTCAGGAACCAGATGCATCAATCTCTCGGTTCCCTGAGCTGCTGGTTATGAGATATGTGCTTAATCTGCAGATGAATGCAACCTCACGAGGTTCTGATAAGTGATGACCTCGACTCCTGGGTCCTCCATTCTGACTCTTGAATGATTAAGGCCTAGAATTCCAGTGCCGAGGGTTGTGTCGTTCCTCCATCGCTGGTTTGTTTCCTCGATGCCATTGGGCTTGTCCAGGTGATCAGAGACAGTCATCTCTTGATCTCCTCAGACGGCTGGCGGCAAACAGATAAAAATCTTCACAGGACGTTGTGAGAGGGTCTTATTTCATCTACTGACTTCGCCTTCCAATTCCCTTGGTATCCCTCCAGCAGAAACCTTCATGTAATCCCCTTCTACACTCCAAATCCTGCCTCAATCCAAGCCAAAAATCCCAGAAATCTCTAGAACAGAGTATCGTAATCAAGCCGTAAACCATTTCTGGCCTTGAGCCCTTTCACCTTCCCGACGCAGGCGTTGGGTAAATGGTTCTCGGCGTGGCCGTTGCCACGCCGAGAGCTATGCGGCTGAGAGGGTTTCCCCCTTTTTTTTCCTTCAGCGTGTTGATAAAACCCTCAATCCTGTTCACTGTCCAAGAAGACCCCTTCGCAATACAGCCTTCCCGGCCCGGGGGCTTCCCGGCGCCAGGTTCCCGGCACGGTGACGAGCGCGTCGAGAACCCCTGCGCCGAGAACCCCCCCTTGGCCAATGAAAGCCACGCCGAGAACCCCCCCTTGGCCAATGAAAGCCACGCCGAGAACCCCCCTTGGCCAATAAAACCCACGCCGAGGCTCCTTCTTTGGCCAATAAAACCCGGGCCAAGGTCCACCTTCGCACCATCACCATCCAATCCTTTTAATCTCTCCACACATCTGTCCAGAGGATGTTCAGAGACCATCACATACGCCCCGAGGAGATACAGCAATGAGGAGGACCTCCCCTACATCTCTTAGTTCCGATCCGGATTTCTCTGCAGCCTTATGAACCTAAAGTGCCATGTCATTACATGTGCTCTGATGGGTTCCAAGGGAATATCAATCGATGATATGAATGCAAGCAATGTCCCCCGCGGCCTGGCGCCGTTCTCCTTTGGTTGTCGTCCCGGCTTCCCGTGGATGATGGCCTATCTTTTCTTGGCATAGTCCAAGTTAAGGGGACATGCTGTCGAAATTCGTACATACCTCATCAGATAGCTATGGTATTCCGCCCTAACCCCGTTGGCCCACGGAGCTCTGCCCTTGCATGTTCTCCGATGGTCTTCCGAAGGGGAATATTAATAAGACATCGCGCCTGCATAGGGTGTGTCATGCTGCACCGGTCCTTATCCGGATTCCGGGTTAGATATACCCGATCTTTTACGGATCCCATCCTGCCGCTGCATGGGTGGTTTCCTATCCCCATCTGGCATAGTCCAAGGTAATGGGGACATGCCGTCGGATTTGTTCCGCATTTGATGTATCGTTGCTTCACTCAGGCTATTTAACGCCTTGCTGATGAACCAACCCTCGCTCTCGTTTGAGTCTTATTTTTTTTGCCGCTGTCTTCCTCCTATTTTTGGCGTTTAATCAAGGGTTGTCCTTCTTAGGAAGGGCGTAATTAACGTCATAGCCTTTATGGTATGACGGACTTCGGGTCCCGACTCGGACTTCACAATCGACTGATTAAAAGTCAGATCGAGCGCACAATTAAATTGTCACCCGGGTGACTGGCACGCCTAATAATCAATAAATACAAATAAGAGAATTCCCCAAATAAAATAAAATAATAATAAATTTAAATAATTTAAAAATAAAAAAATCCGCGTTCCACACTCGGGTCAACCTCGGATGGCAGTGCCATCATGAGACCCCCTCCAGCGGCACACCTATAAAAGCCTCTCACTGAGGAGAAGAAAAAAAAGGGATGCGAACACACATACGAAGAGGGCAGCACACACGAACGAGAAGAAAAAAAGAAGAAGAAGGTAGAGGAGAGTGGAGAGTTTTTGAGAGGGAGTGAGCCACCTGTACAGGGAGAGAAGGAATGGGGTGAAGGGAGGCACCCTCCCTCGTTCCAACTCTCCCCCGCCACTCTTTCCTTTTTGCTCCTCCTTTCGTTTCTCAATTTTCATTTCTCTTTTCACAGTTTCCTATTCTGCAGTATATTGTAGTTGGCCTTCGGATTTTGGCCTTTGTCATTTTGAAGTTCTTATCATGAATAAAAGTGCCCTTGGGCTCTATTTTTTGTTGCATTTGCTATCTTCTCCTCATCGTTAATCTGTAGTTTGCATCCCTCCCCTGGTCTTCTAGCCTTGTTCTAAACGCCCATCGTGCCATCGGTTAGTTGAGCTCAACGTGCAGCATTCTTGACTTGTCAGTACAAGGTTGGCTCCCTTTTCTTCTTGTTTGGATAGCTCTCCATAGCATGAGCACTACTCCACTTCCTCTATCCACGAGTTTGCTAGCACCTATTACCCCTACCCAACAGTTGGGATTCATCCACTGGCCAGGATGCTCCTTTGCCCCTCCTTCAGAGTCAGTGGCGTACGTACACCCAAAAGCCTCCCAGTCATCCTACTACTCAAGCCTTTTAACGGCACATTTCCTTTTGTCTGCCCCACGGCACACTCTTCCCATTGGCCTGCCTAGCGGCACACCTCCCTTGATTTGCCCAGCGGCACACACCTCCCTTGGTTTGCCCAAGGGCACACTCCCTCCCTTGCTTGCTCAGCGGCACACCCCGTGTGCCTAGGCCGGTACACTCCTTGGCCATGCCTTCACCGGCACACCCTGACCATGGTTTGCCCGGTACACCCCTGGATTGCCAGCCCGGCACACCTTGCCTATCACTTTTCCGGTGCACTCATAGCTTGTGTCAGTCTACTGGTTTCCCGTTCGGCGTTTTCTCCGAGTTTTCCAAAGTTTCACCAAAGGTGGCTGCCTAGGAACACACCTCAGTTGTTGGTTCATGTCACTCCTTGTGGGCATGTTCCCTTTTACTCCCTTACCATCCGGGTGAAGGGGAGATGCTGCCGAATTTTTGTCAGAAATAATAATAAGTTAAAAGATAATAGGAAGCAACAAACAAATGGAACCAAGCAACAATAGAACATTCTAATTAAGATCAAGGAACCATGCAAGGCTCAAGAAATTGGACTGAACAAGACTCAGGGAACTGGACTATTGAATATGACTTGGGGCTCAATCATATGACAAGAAAATTGAAAGCTTGGCCATCTGGGACTCTCCATCAGAATTGCATGAACAAAGGACCTTCTCTCAAACTCTGTTCCATCCATCTGGACCCTGCCCTGTCCATTTTGATCCCTCATCCGACCCCTGGCCGGTACACCCCTTGGTGCCTCCTTTCAGCGGCACACTATCCCTCTCTTCCCCTCTCCGGCACAGCCTTGACCTATGTCTGCCCAGTGCGCCCTCAATCAAACCTTCCCCGACACACCTCAGTGGCATTGATGCACATCCCCATTCTGTACCAATCTTGCCCAGACTCTCACCCCAGCCTGAATTGACCTTACCCCTCAGCCCCAGCGGTACACATTCCTCACCCTTCCCAGCGGTTCACCTCCACCTGCTTTCAACGGCACACCCTATTTCACCCCCTTTTTTTAGCGGTACACTCTTGGACCATCCAGCGGTACACCCTAGCGCATCCCTTTCAGTGGCACACTCTCCAATCCCTTTGGCCAGTACAGTTCCATCTGTTCCTAGCGGCACACCCTATCCCACTCCTTTCAGCGGCACACTCATCAATCCCTTTGGCTCACGCCTGCGCCGGTACACCCTCCCAGGGCGCTCCCAATGGTACACCCCCAACTCAATCCTTCCAGCGGTACACCCTCCCAGGGCGCTCCCAACGGTACTCCCCTAATCCATTTACTACCCGTCACACTCCACCATTCCTCCAATCAAAAAAGTAAAATAAATAATAGTAATGATGATACAAAGGGAGGGAGTTTATGTAATGATAATAACAAAAGAAAATAATAATAATAATAATAAAATAAATGATGAATGGGAAAAGAACTCATGGTCTGTGAATGGTAAAAGACTGTCAACAAAACGGGTAATGCTAATGAATGAACGATAATGGTAAATGTTACTCGAAGCAAACACAAACATAATGATATGGCCTTCGTCTCTCCTTCTTGGATTCCGGACCCAAGAATACTAATGACGCCCTCGTGGGCCGGGCTTCACCCTTGGGAGTTATCCCTCTCGTCATGGTTACCGCCCGACCTTGTCCCGGGCCAATATCTCATCAGGGTCCTCTCTCTCGTCGGGATCAGAGCCCCCCCCCCCCACTTTGTATTAAAATTGCCATCCCCTGGCAGACATTTGCACGGATTCGTTCCCGCTACAGTCTTGTTTTCCGTATGGACTTTTGTCCAAACATGGAATGGTCCACCAGTGGCCGACATAACCTGAGTGCTCATGCCCCGATATAAGTTTTCAGTGTAGTTTGACTGCCCTTTTTCTTCCTGCATCAATTAGTAATTCTTTCAGTCGTGGAGCCCTTATTTCGGATAATTAATCAAGGGCATTCCCCTCTAGAGGGGATGTAAATGACGCTGTGACCTTTACGGCATGGCGGGTCTCAGTCCCGATACGAACTACACAATTGTCTGATCAGTCAGACCGAGCGCACAATAAATTGTCACTCCGTGACTGGCACGCCCACGCACTTAATAAACCCAATAAACAAATAAACAACTTATCTAATAAAAAAGTGCATCCACAAGTCTGGCACGCCTGGTGGGACAGGATCACCCTTCATCTCTTTGCTAGAATTAAGGGCTCCACAGCCCCCTTCTTGTAATGCTAATTTTATGATTTGCAAACGCAGGTTCCACTCCGGACGTCAGGATGGCCCTCGCTTTCTGCCAGCAGCCCGTCGAAAGCCATGTTCGGAACGGCTACTTGGCCGTCCCTCTCACCTTCGGGAGCTTCCCTCCCTCAGTTGGCTTCCCCAACTTTTTGGGAGTGGCCTTCACGAACCTGCTGGACGTCGAGGCGTCTGACGGGATTGAAAGCAACGTCCCCATCCAGAGGGCCACCAAAGCTGCTGCCGGCCAACCAGTGGCCAAATCTCCCAAGACCATCCCCGCGAGGACGCTGAGCTGCAACGTGCACCATGTGCACCAAACTACCGGCCCGTCTCACCAGGGCTCGACCTCTCGTCAGAGGAGGCTCCAGAGGAGCCATGCCACTACATCACCTCGGGGCCGTTTCTCCAGCACCGGCAAGTCTGCTGTTATCGGGACCGTCCGAGTGCACCTCACCGAACCACGCTCCGAGATGATTCCGGAGTGCGTTGTCCCCGCCGTACCAGTGCGCAACTCTTTCCAGCCGCTGGAGAAGATGAAGGGCAGGATGATGCCCACAACTCCGGCAGCAGCACCACAGCACCAACCGGCCTCTAGGCCAACCAAGGGCAAGTAGGCATGGGTTCCCAAAGCAGCCCGGTTCACTTCCCCAACCCGGGCATGGCCCAGCACCTTTCGCCCGACAAGGGCTCAACAGGGAGACCGGGTCAAGACATCGGCCCCCGTCTACCAACCGGCACTGGCCACACTGGCCCCGCCGGAGAACACCCGCCGTCGACACCACCGACGTCATTATCAGGCTGCCCGTGCGGAGCCTGCAACCCATGTGCCCGTTGCTATCAACAGGGCGGTGTCACCTACCTCTCCTCCAGATCAAGACTGGGAAGGAGTGGAGCATGCCATGAGAAACTACTTGCAGGGCCCGGGGTGTGACGACCCGGATTCCGGATACCAGATATACCCGGTAGGACTACCGAATACACCTGATACCACCTGGAACCCGCGAGGCCTCCCAAGAGCGATAAAGCTCTGAAGGGAAAAAAGATTGTCGTGTAGTACATTGAACTGACAGATATAACAGTAAGCAATTAAACTTCATTAGATCGGGATGCTAAAGTAGCAGAAACAAAAATTACTTTTTAATTAACAGTTTTAATTTAACAATTATACCAGAGTCAAGTCCAAGGCTAAAGACAGTAGTCTAGCAGTACAGTCGACAGAAGGAAAAGACGTACCGAGAAGTCAGGGGAAGCCCGACAGAGGTACCAACTGGCAGCTACGACTCGAACTCCAGGACCCGCAGAAGCAGCACGAACAAAGTCACCCCACCTGAAAAGCAGGGGTGAGCCTCGTGTCACTGGCTCAGTAGGGGTCACGTGGATCTCCACTGAAAAACACGCAGTAACACGGAACAACAGAAACAATAGGTGCAGCAACGCAAGAAAACTACACTAGAAAGCTATAAACAGCAAGGGAAAGCAAGAGTGGGGAACAGGCTAAGGACAGGGGAAGCTAACAGAAAAAGGAGAATAACAAAAGCCTAACAACATGCAAAATAAACTAGAAAGGACCTAGGCAGGCAAGACAGACATGACAACCTACACGACTGGCTTGTCATGCACGCAACCCCAAACACCTCTTGGGCAAAGCTAAACACCGACAGACACAACAGGGGAAACAGATCTTGGACCGCGCCAAGAGCTGACCGACTTGGAGGGGAACACAAACTCCGAGAAACATGAAAGTCACGCGTCAAGTGACGGAAGCACCACCTCATTAGAAGAACAGCCAGGTGCGTCCACTGACACCTTATGCTGCGCCGACAAGTGTCTCGTCTACGCTGTCGTCACAACGGCCCGACAGAGACAAAGACCACTTCACAAGAAGAACGGCCAGCTGCGTCCACTGACGTCTTATGCTGCACCACAAGTGTCTCGTCTACGCTGTCGTCACAACGGCCCGACAGAGACTAAGACCACCTCACAAGAAGAACGGCCAGTTGCGTCCACTAACGTCTTATGTTGCACCACAAGTGTCTCATCTAAGCTGTTGTCACAACGGCCCGATAGAGACTAAGACCACCTCACAAGAAGAACGGCCAGCTGCGTCCACTGACGTCTTATGCTGCACCACAAGTGTCTCGTCTATGTTGTCGTCACAACGACCCGACAGAGACTAAGACCACCTCACAAGAAGAACAGCCAGCTGCGTCCACTGACGTCTTATGCTGCACCACAAGTGTCTCGTCTATGCTGTCGTCACAACGGCCCGACAGAGACTAAGACCGCCTCATAAGAAGAACGGCCAGACTACAGGAACGACGGACATCACCCTAACATAGACACACACATACACAGACACGCCACAAACCTACCTCTAAACAGCCCCTAACATCACCTAAAACAGACCAATAAACACACACAAAACAGGACGACGGCCATCACGGTCATGTGGATGCACTAAAATTCGCTTATTCAAGTTGTTCGCCTATTGAGTGCGTGGGCGTGCCAGTCACTGAAGTGACAATTTATTCGGGCTCCGAAGAGCCCATGGTGCGCTCGATCTGACTCGGTCAGAAGATTGTGTGGTTCATGTCGGGACCAGATCCCGTCGTGCCGTAAAGGTCACGACGTCATTTACATCCCCCCGTACGAGGGAACACCCTTGATTAATTGCCGAAATTATGGGCCCTGCGGCCGAAAGGACTAATACTAACTGCGCAAGATAGAACAGGAATAAATCGCATCAGGATCCACATTGGGTTCCGGGCCACGGGTCATATCGGTCGCTCATAGACCCTTTTCATGTTTGGACAAAAGTCCGTGATAGAAACGCGGTGGAAGCCGGGATGAATCCGTTCAAATATCTGCCGAGCATTCGGCAATTTTAATGATGACTCGAAAGGGGTCCGGCCTGAGAAACTGGTCCAGTATGGTTGGAATGTCGGCCCAAGACTAGGTCGGAGCCTGGCCATGTCGGGACAATTCCCAAGACTCGGGCCCGGCCTGAGAGGGCGGCATTATTGTTCCTTCTGCGTCGAGTCACGGAGATAGACATGGCTGCAATATGGATTTCTACTATTTTTTATCTGGGATTTTTTTCTTTACCATATAATCTTGTGCGGTTTATTCCCCTTTACACATTTGTTTCGGATGATTTTTTTTTTACTTATTATTATTATCATTATATATATCTATATTATTTTTTACACGTTTTTGTTTATTTATCATGCATTCAGGTTTATTTATTTATCATGCTTTTTGTTATTTTTTTTGTTAGTATTATTATCATTATCATTATATATTTTTACATATTTTTTTTTATGAAGAGTGGGCCGTTTGGGGGGGGGTTAAGCGGGGCTGAAGGAGTGTGCCGGCGAGGACAGCAGGTAGTGTGCCGGCGAGGGTAGCTTGGAGTGTGCCGGGGAAGCCCACAGATAGTGTACCGGTGAAGGAAAGGGGGGGTGGCATGCTAATGAAGACGTTCCAAAGAGCGCCGGCGAATGGAGGAGAGCAGCGTGCCGGGCTAACTCGAAGTCTGTACCTCGTCTGCTAGAGTCTGCACATTATCCATTTGCTACAACTCAAAGTCTGTGCATTGGCTGCTAGCACACACGCAGAGTCTGTACATTGTCCATTTACTGCAACTCAAAGTCTGTACACTGGCTGCTAGCACACACAAAGTCTGTACGTCCCTCAGCCCAAAGTCTATACATTGGCTGGTCGCTGCGACACGAAGTCTGTACATCGGCTGGTTGCTGCACACAAAGTCTGTACATTCATCGGCTCAAAGTCTGTACATTGTCTATTTGCTACAACTCAAAGTCTATACATCGGCCGGTTACCGCAGCCCAAAGTCTGTACATTCATCAGCCCAAAGTCTATACATTGGCTACATTCATCAGCTCAAAGTCTATACATTGGCTAGTTCATCGGCTCAAAGTCTATACATTGGCTAGTCACTGCAACACAAAGTCTGTACATTCATCAGCCCGAAGTCTATACATTGGCTGCATTCATCAGCTCAAAGTCTGCACATTGGCCGGTTCCTGCAATACAAAGTCTGTACATCGGCTGGTTGCATGCACACAAAGTCTGTACGCCCATCAGCCCAAAGTCTATACACTGGCTGGTTGCTGCAACATCAAGTCTGTACATCGGATGGTTGCATGCATACAAAGTCTATACGTCCATCAGCTCAAAGTCTGTACATTGTCTATGCAACCAGCACACAAAGTCTATACATCCTTCAGCTCAAAGTTTGTACATTGTCTATGCAACCAGCACACAAAGTCTATACATCCTTCAGCTCAAAGTCTGTACATTGTCTATTTGCTGCAGCCCAAAGTCTATACGTTGGCCAGCTCAAAGTCTGTACATTATCCATTTGCTGCAGCTCAAAGTCTACACATTGGCCAGCTTAAAGTCTGTACATTGTCTATTTGCTGCAGCTCAAGGTCTATACATTGGCCAGCTCAAAGTCTGTACATCGTCCATTTGTTGCAGCTCAAAGTCTATACATTGGCCAGCTCAAAGTCTGTACATTGTTGTCAGAAGCATATTAGGCCCATGCATTCGTTCACGGCATGTCTGAACATCCATTTCCAATGTACATGCTTCACTGTCTGTTGTAGATCTCTTTTAAAATCCACTTAAAAATATAAAAAGCAATAGATATGATGAAAGCAATAAAATAGCACGAGGTGCTAAAGGGGAGTTGTGATCGCCAGAGACACGAGGGTCTCAAGTGGAGATGATAAGGGGAAAGTGATCGCAAATACCTCAAACGTGCGGTTGATTGTGAGTACTCCTTTTCTCTTCAAATCGGCCGGCCGACGAAGAGAGTTCTTCAACTTGGTTACCCTTGCAAAAAAAACAAATACCACCAAAAGAATTGAATTAGAAATATGGTGTGTAGCATCAAATTCTAATATATAAATATGAGCATGAAAATTGCGCAAGAACACACCTTAAGGGTGTTGGCCCTTAAACCCCTATGCAAAGGGTGGGAGATGTATGAATGATAAATGATATGAAAATAAAAGGAGATTGTGCAAGAGTTGCACTATGGGGAAAGTCTCAACGTGTTGAGAAAAGAGAGTTAAATAATGATGAATGCATGCATATGATGAAAATAAAATAAAGGGAATAGAGGGGAGATAAGAAAAATCTGTGTGTTGCTTGGCTTTGATGATCGTTGGGGAGAAGACTTCAATAGAATGATGAACAGGACGTGAGAAGCCTCTCCTAGCCACAGCAGCAGCACCTGCAAGAAGAGAAGGGAAAACAAAAGAAAAAGAAAAACAGAAGAAGGAGAAGACAAAACAAAAGAAAAACAAAGGGGCAGAAGCCTTCGGAAATCCAACCCCTTAACAGAGGCGAAAAGTCTTATTAAATAGAATTGGATGAAGAGATAAGAAGGCAAGAGTCAAAATAGGGGAGGATACGAATGGGTAAGAGCCCAAAAAGGGGAGGAGTCTAACGAAGCAAGGACTAACTGGGGAAAGGGCTGCGAAGCCAGAAGATGAAACATGCCTTAGGTCAGGGCGTCAATTGATGAATTGACGACTTACCAGAGGGCGTTTCTTCAAAACACGCCCTTCACAAGGGCGTTTCTTCCAAAACCAATTTTAGCAATAAAAATTCCCCATATTTGAAAAATGTAAAACACGCCTTAATCAAAGCCACTTTTAAAAAAACGCGCCCCTGGGAAGGGCGTTAATTTCAAGAGCTCAAATGGGGAAGTCGGTCAAACCAAAAGAATTGACGCCCTTAGGCAAGGTCGTCCTTTCTTTAAGAAACGCCCTAGGTCAAATCATGTTTTAATAAAACACGCCCTTACCCAGGTCGTGAATTCAGAAAATTCATAAAATAGATAAAATGGGGGAGAAATAGATAAAATGGGAAGACACGCCCTAGACCAGGTCGTGTTTCAAAAAAAACGCCTCTGATGAGGGCGTGAATTCAGAAAATAGAGATAAATGCCCAGAAAATCCAGAAAAATAAGAAATGAGGGAAAAATAGGAGAAATTCAAGAAAAGTGGGAAAAACCACTCAAATAAGCTGATTTGAGGGTCAAATGGGGCATCGCAGAGCGATATGAAATATACTCAAAATAATGTCAATTTTGGCGTGTCTACAGCTGCCCCGCCTTGGCGTCTGCTTTGCAAGGAAGCGTAGCAAACTGAAAAGTAGATGTCAAGGTGTGATGAGACACGCAATCAACATCACTTGATGAGAATCAAATCGAAAGCACGAGATGAAGCAAATCTCGGGAAATTCAAGGAAATCAACAATGTTTGGATAAAAGGGGAGATGCGCACGCGGTGCACGAAGGAGATAAAAATAAAATGATCAACTTCCAACGCGGTGGAAGTACCTCAGGTCACAAACCTGCAAGTTTCACCATTGGGGAGCGATTACCAGCCAGTGGACGTGCTGCAGCCAAGGTGGATCAAGGGGAAAATTTGAAAAATAAGATGATAAAAATCCAAACAAGGAGTTTTCGAGAAAATCACCCAAAACAGCGACAAAACGAACTGAAGACTCAATTCGGCATGGAATATCTCATATCGGGAAAGATTAAGATCAATTCAACTCTCAAAACCAGCTTATCAAAATGATTTTTCAACAATTATTTCAAATTCCTACATGAATGCATGCTGGGTTTAAAGGGAAAAAAATAAATCAAATGAAAATATAGAATAATCAAGGATAATATTGTTAAACTGCCAAGACTGGGTCAAGAAACCAATTTCGCGAGCTGGTACTAAGCCGAAGCCCGTTTATCCACGCACCAACTCGTAAAAAGGGAACCATCGTCCCCAGTCTCGGACGGCTCAACGGCCTATCCGTGTGACTAAGACTCCTCTGGAATCGTCATTGTTTTTGATGAAGGGGAACTCAAATTCCAGTTTGCCAAAGCCACAAGGTCCTTGATATAATCTAATAGCGTAATAACATATAGTAGAATGCATACAGGGAGAGATGGTGGAGCAATAAGTATGGGGGAACTGAGAGATGAGCTGTAAGCACCGTGGGACTTTGATGATGATGCCCAGTCGGCGGGACCAAGAGCTTCTTATCCTGCGCTCAAAAATTCATTAGCCAAGATATAAAAAGTATAACAAGCAATGAATAAGGCATGACTCAAAGCATAGCAAACATAGCCATGAATAACACATAGTAGGGTAAAGCATGGATAACATGAATAGCATGGCATTGCAAAGCATCATTATTTGTTATGAGGAGACAATCTGGCTAATCAAGATTTGGAGTTGAAAGATCAAGATCTGATAAGGCCCATTGGCGGAGTGATTAGCAGGAGTTGATTTGGAGATAAATGATAATCAGGAGATATGGGGGAGATGACAATCAAGATGCCCCTGGGTGGCATGTTATAAAAATATCGGGGAGAATCAATAGATTGATAGCAATAAGTGGAGATAGGACTCATCCCGTGCTCTTGGTCCTTGCAAAGTTGTTCCTGCAAAACACCATCAGAAAATACAATGCAATTTTTGGATTTTGGAAATATGCAAATTTTTATGAGTTTTGAAAAATATATGAATTTTTATGGAGATTTTGATCAATATGCAAATTTTTGTGAAGTTTTGAGAAAGGTATTCAAATTTTTATGGATTTTGGAGAAGAAATATTCAATTTTTTGTTTGATTTTGGTTAGACATTACTAAAGCAGCATCAAAGGGTGTTTTGAACCACTAGCTAGGGGTCCTTGTTCCTTCCCTTTTCGCTAAAAACTGCCCAAAGCTGGACGTGCATTGAAAGTGGCGCCTTATAACCGACCGTCTTTGATCAACGGTGCCCCTACCAAGGCCATACCCGAGAAACATTCGGTCTTAGAGGGAGAAGAGAAGAATAATTGGAGATAAGCTTTGCGTAGGATGGGAGATATCAAGACTTGAATTCCTTCCAAGGTGCTTCCCCTCAAAGAGGTAGTCTGTTGTGCCGGGGTTTTGTGCCTTTGATTTTTAGACCCTTGACATGCATACGACCAGGGTTTTCCCTGCGGGGACTTTGCCACTCTTGTCATGCCATAATTCCTAATTGCAATTATCAAAATTCTGATTTGATTTTCATAATAGCCCTTTTGGCTAGATGTATATCATGAAAGCTCATATGAAAACTCATATTGATTTTGGGTCAAGACTGCCCCTATTTGAGACTCCTCTCGTATTGGGGATTTACCAAGGTTGGTCATCTTATCCGTCAACCTCTTGCCCCTGCATTCGGCCGAGTAAAGAAGAGAAAAGACTTTCAGATATACTCATGGCATGGCCAAGGTAGCAACGGTGTTTAACCAAAGAAGCCGGCTAAAGACGCCGTGAAGTGTGTGGAATGCCCAGCTAAGGGTTGCTCTTAACAAGCGGGGAGAGAATGTCGAATTCCCAACGCGGGGTTCTTATTAACCAAAGGTGCTGCATAGCAAGCCGAAAGACTCTTTTGAGAGTGATTTAATTAAACAAAAGCCTAAGATAAAGGTTTAAAACACCACTCTTAATCTCGTTAAGAAGCACTTGATTCTGAAAATCATGCGTGAAGTAATGAGAAAATGATATCATTAAAATGCATACTTACGCCAATATGTTACCTTGCGACCTTTGTAGAAGCAGCTGCCGCGAGAAGCGATCTTGATCATCGTGAGATTTGTCCTCTTTGGCAGTCAAAAGAATTGGAAGCAAAGGATTGAAAGTGGCTTAACAAGAAGGAGTGGTGCCAAGACCAGACTCAGATGAATAAGGAGAAAAGGAAGAGAGGCGAGGGCTAGAACTCCCTCACTAAGGTGTGGAGACCCTGATCACATGAAAGGTCTACAGAAGGAGAGGAAATTAGAAGGAGGAGTGAGGACTAAAGCCTCGAAAACAATGGGAGAAAGGGCAAATGCCCAAAGCAATGGATGTAGAAGAAGTTGGGTCGGACCCAAGATCGGGAGGAATCAGAAGAAGAAATTGGTAGATAGAAAGAGGTGGATCTGGAGGGTCCGGAGGCGGAGGAGAATCATGATAAGAGGAATCATCCGGAGGCTCCGGAGGGATAACGAAAGAAGGGACGCGATGCCCTAGGGAGAAATAGGGAAAAAGATGATGAAAAAGATGACGGAAAAGAAAGAAGAGAATAAAAGATATGGAGTCCCGGAGGAGCAAAAAGATGAATTGAAGGAAATATGGAAGGTCCGGAGGTTCCGGAGGAATGAAATCAGGAGGGTCGCGATGCCCTGGGAGATGATAGAGAGAATAAGACGGAGAATCCGGAGGTTCCGGAGGAAGCAAATGGAAAGGGGCACGATGCCCGGGGAAAAGATGGAGACAATCAGGTGGAGAATCCGGAGGTTCCAGAGGAAGAATATAGAAAGGGGCGCGATACCCAAGAGAGAGGAATGAAGGAGGATCAGGAGGAAAATCCGGAGGTTCCAGAGGTAGCAAATGAGAAGGGGGGCGATGCCCAAGGGGAAAATCCGGAGGTTCCGGAGGAGGAAGGTGGAAAGGGGCACGATGCCCGAGGGGAAAGTCCGGAGGTTCCGGAGGAAGAAGATGAAAAGGGGCGCGATGCCCAAAGAGGAGGGATAAAATTCCTGGAGGTTCCAGGGAGATAGCAGGAAAAGGGACGCGATGCCCCAGGGATAGTGGATAAAAAGATGAAGATGAATAAGATGGGAAGTGCGGAATATCCGGAGGTGCCGGAAGGCGGGGAAGATACGGGTTTGGAAACCCGGGAAGCAGGAGGTGCAAATGCATGCAATGGGATGAATGCGATGAATGCAATGAATGCGCGAATGCAATGAGATGCAAAGAATATGGAGAATATGAAGGGCGAGAGGACGAGATCCTCCTCCTAACCCTGGGAATGGCCCATGGAAAAGATGTGATAGACAAGAAGGTGGATGAAATAGCGGAAGGCCTTTCGGCACCAAGATAACTGCCCCTCCACGGCAGTGAAAGAATACAGCCAAATGGCCTAATGGATGAAATACAAGCCCATGATGAAGCTTCAATAGTAAACGACAACTCCCTTGGAGGGTGAAAAGTAATGGTGTGAGGGAGTTGGAAAGTAGGGCTCAGAAGCATCGTGTTGCCCGGGGGTTCAAGATTTGGGAGTTGGAACAGAAGGTGCCCTGCCCGGCCCTTACACAGCATCAGTGCTTGGCATGACGGTGACTTGGCCTCTTCAATCATGCCTGGCACAATAGCCCGGATTGGCATCCGGCAAATGAACTCTTGCATTTTGAATAGCGCGGCCATGGCCAAATTCTTCTTTCGCAGCTCTTGATCATCCTCGGCACAAGTGTTTGTAGAAGCACTCCCCTTCCGAGTAGTAGAGGGAGGTGAAGCAGAGGCGGAAGGCTCCATGAATGGTGGGGGCGTAATGAAAGGCGTTGGAGAAAGGATAAGTGGAGGCGGAGGTATAAACACGTCGAGTTTCTCCCTTTGCTCGGAAGCAGTTGGGATTGGCTCGAGTGCAAAAAAGGGTGAATCCTACTCAGGATTAACCACGGGTAAAGGTGAAGGGTTATGTGGTGGAATAGGTGTTATATGCATAGTGGAGGGTTTTGAGGTTAAAGGGGTAATGGAGGGTTGAAGTGGTGGGATGTTAATTGGGGAAGGTTTAATGGTGGGTTCAATGGAGGCCGATGGTGTGAAGGTTAATGGTTTAATGGGTGGAGGTGTCATTGGTGGAGGTTTGATGGAAGGTTCAGGGGAGGGTGATGATATGAAGGTTGATGTAACTGGGGGAGGTATAACTGGTGGAGGTTTGGTGCGGGGAAAACTCCGGACGGGGAGAGCGGTGTTAGGAGTGGGAGGAGACTCAAGATGCACCGGTGTGGGTGATTGGAGTATCGACCCATCATCGTAACACCAAGAGGTCTCGGAAACGGGGGTTGGATCAGGGATGGTTTCCTCCTGAGCAGGGGGTTCATCAAATGATAGTGGGGGAAGTGGAAAGTTAAGGAAACTCGGAAGGGGTGCCTGCATAGCTTCATCATCGTACATCGCTTCAGATTCTTCAAATGCCGGCTCTTGATTGCTTGAAATGTCAACGCCGTAGTCGTCCATCCTATCCTTCCATTCTCTCTCCATTCTTGTAATGTCATCCAAAGCGGCATGGAGAGGATTAACCGGAGTAGGAGGAGCGGGCCGTGAACTTGTAACCCTCTTTAATTGTTCCTCCATGGAAGCAATCTTATCAAAGATATTTTGCTGGAGGGGAGTAACATGAACAATAGCGGGTTGGCAGGGCATTGAAGGAGGAGGGGCCGCATAAAGAGGCCGTGGAGGGGAATTAATAGGATAACCCGTAGAAGAACCTGAGTGGGCCGAGTTGCAAGAAATAAATGGGTCTCGGGGCCGTGTTGGAGGAGAAATAGAAGGAGGCGGGTGATGGGCCACCCGAGTAGAATGAACAGGAGGAGATGGGTAATGGGCTACCCGATCAGGATTGGAAGGAGGAGATGGGTGATGGGCCACCCGAATAGAATTGGAAGGAGGTGGGTGATGGGCCACCCGATTAGGAATATGAACGGAAGAGGGAAATGGGTGATGGGCCACCCGTGTAGAATTGGAGGGAGATGCATGAGATGTACCCTCAACGGCGGCCTTAAGGGCTTGGATCTGTTGAGGGGTAAGATGATCTAATGCATGAATGATCTGGGAGACTTTCTCATCATTGGGACGAGAGGATCCCGAGGGAGTAGTGGCTCGAAATTGAGTTGGGGGACCAGGAGGATGGACATTGCCCATGGGTCGGGCATGACCATAAGAATGAGGACGTGGTCCTTTGAAAGAATGGTGAGAAGGATGATGATTAACATGTTGAAATTGAGGATATGAAGTGCTAGGTTGTGCATCCTCATGAATTGAACTGAACATGTTTCTATCATGGTAAGCCATTATATAATCAAAATTCTCAATAATTATGCAAAGAAGCACACAAGTTGGAATGGTTACCGTGATCTTGATTTGTTTAATCCTTGGTGAATTAATGAATTTATGCAAATTAATATGATTCACACAAGGAGAGGAACCTAGTTTCAATATGAGATTTAACTCCAATGCCAACTAGGAACACTCTCTCACCACGTTTAGGCCAACTAATCCCGGGACTTCAAAAGGGTACAACCTGCCCAGCGTCCGTGAGGGAATCCACGGGTGCGGGGGCTTATGGAGGCTTGGAAAAGGGATCTCCGGTCCACAGAGACGGAATGCTCAATGGAGGGTCGTCCCGATTCCAAGAGGGTGTGTGGATCCTAATGAAGAGAGAGGAGGTCTCCCAAACCAAATGCAAATATGAATGCAACAGGGGAAATTAGGCCAAACAGCACAATAATGATCAATCAACAAAGATAAGCATGAAAACTCACCCACGGGAAGGGTTCTGGAAACCCACAGTAAAAACACGCCCTGGCAGGGGGCGCTAATAAAAAAAGACACGACGGTGTGACTGTCGTGAATCAACCTGAAGGGCGCAGGGGCAGAGTAAAACGCGCCTTAGGGTTAGGCGCTATCCATAAAAGGACGCCCTGTCCAGAGGGCGTCGAATCCAAAGACACGCCCTGACGTGGGGCGCTAATCAAGTAAAAGACGCCCTGTAGTAGGGCGTGAATTCACAGGCAGCAATATAAAGCAAGAAAGCCCGGAAGTAAGCTGGAAAACGCCCTGTCTGAGGGCGTAAAATATGAAGAAGACGCCCTTGGTTAGGGCGTTAAATCAATAAAAACGCCTCTTCCAGAGGCGTGAATTAACTGTCTCCAGGAAACCTTCGCGGCCAGCAATAACAGAGAGAACACTCACAGAGCCAACAACATGCAATCAATAAATATGAATATCAAAAGGGCACGCGAGGGTGCCAAGGGGAAAGGGGTAATAAAGGAAGAACACAAAGTGTCCCACCGTGATCGCCAATTTGTAGATCTCTTTTAAAATCCACTTAAAAATATAAAAAGCAATAGATATGATGAAAGCAATAAAATAGCACGAGGTGCTAAAGGGGAGTTGTGATCGCCAGAGACACGAGGGTCTCAAGTGGAGATGATAAGGGGAAAGTGATCGCAAATACCTCAAACGTGCGGTTGATTGTGAGTACTCCTTTTCTCTTCAAATCGGCCGGCCGACGAAGAGAGTTCTTCAACTTGGTTACCCTTGCAAAAAAAATAAATACCACCAAAAGAATTGAATTAGAAATATGGTGTGTAGCATCAAATTCTAATATATAAATATGAGCATGAAAATTGCGCAAGAACACACCTTAAGGGTGTTGGCCCTTAAACCCCTATGCAAAGGGTGGGAGATGTATGAATGATAAATGATATGAAAATAAAAGGAGATTGTGCAAGAGTTGCACTATGGGGAAAGTCTCAACGTGTTGAGAAAAGAGAGTTAAATAATGATGAATGCATGCATATGATGAAAATAAAATAAAGGGAATAGAGGGGAGATAAGAAAAATCTGTGCGTTGCTTGGCTTTGATGATCGTTGGGGAGAAGACTTCAATAGAATGATGAACAGGACGTGAGAAGCCTCTCCTAGCCACAGCAGCAGCACCTGCAAGAAGAGAAGGGAAAACAAAAGAAAAAGAAAAACAGAAGAAGGAGAAGACAAAACAAAAGAAAAACAAAGGGGCAGAAGCCTTCGGAAATCCAACCCCTTAACAGAGGCGAAAAGTCTTATTAAATAGAATTGGATGAAGAGATAAGAAGGCAAGAGTCAAAATAGGGGAGGATACGAATGGGTAAGAGCCCAAAAAGGGGAGGAGTCTAACGAAGCAAGGACTAACTGGGGAAAGGGCTGCGAAGCCAGAAGATGAAACATGCCTTAGGTCAGGGCGTCAATTGATGAATTGACGACTTACCAGAGGGCGTTTCTTCAAAACACGCCCTTCACAAGGGCGTTTCTTCCAAAACCAATTTTAGCAATAAAAATTCCCCATATTTGAAAAATGTAAAACACGCCTTAATCAAAGCCACTTTTAAAAAAACGCGCCCCTGGGAAGGGCGTTAATTTCAAGAGCTCAAATGGGGAAGTCGGTCAAACCAAAAGAATTGACGCCCTTAGGCAAGGTCGTCCTTTCTTTAAGAAACGCCCTAGGTCAAATCATGTTTTAATAAAACACGCCCTTACCCAGGTCGTGAATTCAGAAAATTCATAAAATAGATAAAATGGGGGAGAAATAGATAAAATGGGAAGACACGCCCTAGACCAGGTCGTGTTTCAAAAAAAATGCCTCTGATGAGGGCGTGAATTCAGAAAATAGAGATAAATGCCCAGAAAATCCAGAAAAATAAGAAATGAGGGAAAAATAGGAGAAATTCAAGAAAAGTGGGAAAAACCACTCAAATAAGCTGATTTGAGGGTCAAATGGGACATCGCAGAGCGATATGAAATATACTCAAAATAATGTCAATTTTGGCGTGTCTACATCTGTATTTGTGCAATCCTTCACGTAAAGTCTATACATTGCTTGTTGCTGTGTTCGTGTATCAACCTGCCAAGTCTGTACATTGGGTTCCACTTCGGAGAAACGGTGGAAGAAGAGGTGAGACGGAGAGATAGATGCGGGAGAGTGGGACGCTGAGAGGGAGAGAGGTGTGCCGGCGAGGGGGGGATGAGACGGTGAGAGGGAGAGAGTGTGAGTGAGACGGTGAAGGAGGATGGAGGTGTACCGGGGAAGCGGAAGAGTGAGACAGAGGGAGAGACGGGGGGAGCGTACCGGCGAGAGAGGATGGAGGTGTACCGGGGAAGGGGAAGAGACGGAGGGAGAGAAAGTGAGAGACGGAGAGAGAGACGGTGGAGGGAGTGTACCGGTGAAGGAGGATGGAGGTGTACCGGGGAAGGGGAAGAGTGAGACGGAGGGAGAGACGGGGGGAGCGTACCGGCGAGAGAGGATGGAGGTGTACCGGGGAAGGGGAAGACCAGATGTGCCGATGAAGGCCCACTTCTCCTTTACTTATTTTTAAGGCTTTTCTTTTCTTCCTTTCTTTGGCTTTTTGCAATTTTATACAAGTCTTTCCTCCCTCTCCATTCGTTCGTTAGTTTTCTTTACCCTTTAATATGTCGTTGTTTCACCTGTTTGCTACATCATTTTGCCTTTTTATGTGTTATCATTCTATTTGTTTGTTGCTTTATTTTGTCTCTTCAATGCGTTATTATTTCTAACGAAAATTCGGCAGCATCTCCCCTTGACCCGAGCGTAAGGGAGATAAAAGGAACGCGCCCACATGGAGTGGCGGAACCCGACAATTGGAGGTGGGCGCTCGAGAGCGGCAACACCTTAACAAAATCTCAGAAAACTCGGAGGAAAACAACAAACCGGGAAACCTCTAAGGCTGGACAGGGTGTACTGGGGGTTAGCCAAGGCGTGCCGGCCAAGGACGGTCACAGGGCGTCTGAAGGGGGGGTACCGGGCTAGGGCGAGACCAGGCGTGCCGCTGGGGCACCAAGGGAAAGTGAACCATGGGGCTGCTATGGGTGTGTTGGCCAAAATACCGGAAGGGTGTGCCGCTGGGGAAAAGCGCAAGTGCACCGGACGGGGCTCCAAAAGGGTTGGTCTGCTAATGGGGCGGGGTGTTAGACCGATCAAACCCACAAGGACTTCTGGCAGGGGGGGAAAGGGTTCAAAGAGGCATACACAGGTGAAGGCATTGGGCTTTACAGGAGGAGGTTCGTGACCTCAAACCGTTCAAGATGACACCGGATCCAGAGGAAGCCATCGGCATGAGGGATGAACACAAACACCGGAAAGTAAAGGGAAAGTCGATCAAACGCACTGTGGCTCAAAACCAACGAGACAAAGAGACAACCCACTGAGGGGGACGATCTTCATTCATGGGGGAGCAAAGGGCCGTAGCCGTCCGCATGCATTACAAAACACGCCCGAGCTAAAGCTACGGGCATGAAAGAAAACCAAAGAATAAAAGAACGGAGAAGGAGAAAATAAAGAACAAAAGAAGAGGAGGTGTTGGGGATCGAGGCAGGGACAACCGTCCACTGCTCTTTCCCCCACCTTCCCCTGCTACATCAAGCCCTCTCTCTCTCTTACTCTCTTCTCTTTGCCTGGTGGTTGTCAGAAGACTCCACGCCGGAACCCTCTCCCTTCTCTTCTCTCTTCTCCTTCTTCTCGTAGGTGGCTTTTTTTTGTCTCTTCGTCTCTTCTCCCTGTGTGCCTCTTCTCTGTGTGTGTCCATGTTTGCCGGAATGGGAGTGGTTTTATACTCCCAGCATCGGGAGCCCTCGAGCACGGCAGTCGGAGGCGGGAAGCGGTTGGTCATGATGGGGTTTGACTTCCCCCGTCCTGGATGTCAGGGGAGTAGCTTGCGTGGCCCAACCTCTGGTTGACACCTCGGGTAGCTCACTACGCGCCAAGGATACGTAGGGCATGGGCGTCACGTCGTTTCGTTGAAATGCCTTCACGCTGTGCCGCTGGAGGGCTCAAGAAGTGTGTCGCAGGAGGGCCAAAAGGGCGTGCCGCTGAAGCCCCAAATGGGCGTGCCGCTGAAGGCCAAATGGGCGTGCTGCTGAAGGCCAAATGGGCGTGCCGCTGGAGCTAGGGGCTGTGCCGTTGAAGGCCACCAGGGTGTGTCGTTGAAGGGCAAGGGTGTGCCGCTGAAGGCCACACCGAGTGCATTTCTGAGCCCGTTGTGAGCACGAGTCATGGCCCGTTTGATTTCCTCCGTGGCCCGTGGTTTGTGAGGCCCTTGGTGGTTGATTTCTCTTCACTGTCGTGACTCTGGAGACAGCCTCACGGCAGTGTGTGCATGTTCGGGGAATCCGGATGACCAGTCTCTCCGGGGCTTCTTCACTCGGTTCCGTTGTTGATGCTGGGCCGAACAGGATATATGGGTGTGCAATTTTTTGGTGTCCACAAATGCCCCCCACCCACGGGTAGTGCGGGCGAAGGATGAGCCGGGCGGTGCCCGCGGGTGTACTGGCCTCTTTTCCTCTTCGTCGGTGTCGCCGGGGTGTCGGGAGCCGACATGACTTGTTTATCTCCTCTTTTCTTCGTCTGTGCCGACGGGGTGTCGGGAGCCGACCTGGTTTGTTGGTCTCTTTGTCTCTTCGTCAGCGTCGACGGGGCGTCGGGGACTGACATGCCTTGTTGGTCTCTTTGTCTCTCCGTCAGCGTCGGCGGGGCGTCGAGAACTGACATGGTTTGTTGGTCTCTTTGTCTCTTAGTCAGTGCCGACAGGGCACCGGGAGCTGACCTGGTTTGTTGGTCTCTTTGTCTCTTCGTCAGTGCCAATAGGGTGCCGGGAGCTGACCTAGTTTGTTGGTCTCTTTGTCTCTTCGTCAGTACCGACAGGGTGCCGGGAGCTGACCTGGTTTGTTGGTCTCTTTGTCTCTTCGTCAGTGCCGACAGGGCGCCGGGAGCTGACCTGGTTTGTTGGTCTCTTTGTCTCTTCGTCAGTACCGACAGGGTGCCGGGAGCTGACATGATATGTTGGTCTCTTTGTCTCTTCGTCAGTGCCGACAGGGCGCCGAGAGCTGACCTGGTTTGTTGGTCTCTTTGTCTCTTCGTCAGTGCCGACAGGGTGCCGGGAGCTGACATGATATGTTGGTCTCTTTGTCTCTTCGTCAGTGCCGACGGGGTGCCGGGGACTGACGTAGTTTATTTGTCTCTTTGTCTCTTTTCTTTTCTCTTTTTTTTGAACCACATTACCGGTACAAGCGCCCTTTCAGGTTTTCACCGGCACCGGCCCCCTCTTGCTTTTGCCCACGCGCCCTCTCAGGTTTTCACGTGGCGGGGTACCCGATTTTGCCTGCAGTGCCCCTTCGGGTTTTCGCCACAGCTGGGTTGTTGCCATTTTTGCCCTTGTCCCCTTGCAGGGGCAAGTCTGGCGGGGCACTGTAGACACGATATTTTAGCATTATGCTGAGCAGATCCCGTATTACACTAAGACGCCCCAAAGCAGCTCGCACGTTTAAGTTAGTTGAGTAATCTCTAATTTAATCTAATAATCTGTGGCTTCTTGAATAGTAATTCTTGTTAATGGGCTTATGACCATTCCTACACAAAACAAAAAAAATGTGTTAATGGGCTTGGTCCATCTTTTTAATCCTAAAAAGGGGGAAGGTTCATCATGTGGGCTTGGCCCATTCCTATTCAAAAAAATATACCAAAAGAAAACACTTGTGCTAATGGGTTTGGCCCATTCTTATTCAAAAATAAAAAATATATATATAGATGTGTGCTAATGGGCTTGGCCCACTTTTGTTCTAAAAATAAATAAAATTTAATGGACATGGCCCCATCTTTTATTACATAAATTATTTCCTTACTCCCCTCCCGGGTCTCTAGGATCTTGCCCCCTCTCTTTAACACACTCTCTCTCTCCCCTTCTCACCTCCTCCGTAACCCACCACCCCATCGGAAGCCCCTCACAATACACACACACACCCCCCCCCTTTTGCATGCACCCACGAGGCCACCTTCTCTCCCCCTCCACTCCACCGTCTCAACCCCCTGGACCTGCAGCCACCTCCACCGTCTCCCCTCCCTCTTTCTATCTCTCCACAACAGCCACCTCCACCTGGCTCTTCCCTTTCTTTTTCTCCCCACAACAGCCACCCTCCTCCTCAGGCAGCCACCCCCACCTTCTCTTTCCCCCTCCATCTCTCTCCCTTAGCCTCCTTCTCCCTCACTCCCTTCCCCTCTCTCCATTTCCTCTTGCTCCCTCAACCTCTCTCTCTCTCTGTCTCGCGTGAAGAAGTTTTCTTTCAAAAAAAAAAGTTTTTTTTTTGGTTCGCAGGGGGGGCCTCGTCGCCCGTGCCCCCCCCCCTTTGAACCACAAGGGCCGCAACGGCCCTCTGCCACTGCCGGCCCCCGCCTCCGGCCTCGCCTCTAGCCGCCCCGACGCCGCCGCCTGCGCCCAGCGCCCCGACGCCGCCCCCTACACCGCTCCGTCGCCCCCCTGCACCGCTCGCCGCAGCCCGCCAGCACGCAGCGCCCCCGCCTTCGACCGCCTCTGGCCCCCAGCCCGCAGCGCCCTCGCCTCCGGCCGCCTCCGCCTCCGCACCGGTCGCCCCGCCGTCACCCTGCTCGCCGTGCCACCGCCGTGCCCGCCGCCGCTCGCCCCACTCCCACTGCCGGCCACCTCCGTCTACACCGTGAAGCTAGCCGCCACGCGGCTTCTCCTCCCTCCACCTCTCTCTCTCTCTGTTTTGTCCTCTCCCTCTCTCCCTCTCTCTCTCTCTCTCGCACTCCCTCTCTCTCCCTTGTCTCTCTCATTCTCTCTCTCTCTCTCCATCTCTCTCACTCTCTCTGTCTCCCCGTCTCTCTCTCCCCTCTCTCTTTCCTTCTCTCTCACTTCCCTTCTCCACTCTCTTCTCTTTCCCTCTCGGTTCCCTCTCTCTCTTTCTCTCTCGCCGCACTGCGGCTCTCTCTCTCTCTCTCTCTCTCTCTCTCTCTCTCTCTCTTCTCTCTCTCCCTCTCTCTCTCTCTCTCTTCCCCTCCCTCTCTCCCTCTTCTGTTTCGCGCCCCCTCTCACTCTCTCTTTTTTTTTATTTATTCTTTTTTCTCCCCTCCCCCTCTCCTCTCCTGCTATCTCGATCTCTCTCTCATTCTTTCTTTTACTTTTTTTTTAAAAAAAAATCCCTCTCCCTGTTACCCTCTCTCTCTTTCTCCCTCTCGTTACTCTCTCTGATCTCCCCCTCTCGTTCTTTTCTTTTTTTTTTCCATCCTTTTTATTTTATTTCTTTATCCCTCCCCCTGCTTCTCACTCCTCCCTCTCTCTCCCTCTCTCACGTGTCTCTCTCTCACTCCCTCTTTCCCTCTCTTTTCTTCCCCACTCCCTTCCTCTCTCTCGATCTCTCATCTCTTTTCTTTTATTTTTATTTTTATCTCCTCTTTCCCTCTCTGATATTCTCTCCCTCTCTCTCTTTTATTCTTTCTCTTCTTCCCTTCCTCTCTTAGATATAACACATATATATATAAGCATACTATATATATATATATATCTTATATGGTTAATATATATATATCCTCTACATATATACATACTATATAATAAAACTAAAGTATAAAAATCTCAAAAAAAGGTTTTTCTCTTCTCTCTCCCTCTTCCTTTCTCCCTCTCTTTTCGACCTCCCCTTTATAGATCTATTTCCATATATGTATATAGATGTGTTCGTGTGAGTGTCTTTGCAGGTGTCTGTAAATGTTTGCGTGCGTACGTGCGAAGGGAAGGAGAAGTTAATGCCGAGCTCATCGTCGACGCCCACCAATAAGTATTTCTCCCCTTTTGCATTATGTTCAGTCTGTTGTTTCCTTTGCATACATCACTCGTTATCATGTTTATAATACAATCCCTGCATTGAGAATATTTCGGTACGCATTTCATCATACCATTTTCCCACCTTTAATTCCCAAGGGGTTTCAAATAACATTAAACAGGTGTGTGTTTGAATATGCTCGTGCCATTGTAATTTCAAGGGATCGGTACTACACTACTTTTTTTTTAATCCACCATCTATTTTTTATGTCTGCTGTGTTTTGTAAGGGTCAACCCGTCAAGAAGCCCGCTTCCTCAGTCGGTCGAAAAGGGAGGAGGAGCAACTCACGTGCCTCCAGTTCAGGGGATAAACTGCGACCATCCCCCCTATTTTGAGGTACCCGGCTATCATCTCCATCGTCCTATTCTAATTCTTTCTCTTATCATTGTTATTTGTTGATAAGTTTCCACATTGATTCTTCTCTATTTTGTTTAAAAATAAGTCTATCTTCTCTCCCTTGTTATTATCATATATCTTCAAATCTCCATCTCCGTTCTTCTCTGTGTTCTCTAGAATAAATTTTTCACTCTGTCTATATTTTCTTAATAGTTTATCTCTATATCATACTACCTTACTCTACCACCTACCTCTCGATTTCTCTCTTTTCTTTCTCATCTTTCTCTAAAAAAGGCATAAAAGCATAAAAAATAATAAAAGCAACAAAACCCCAAAAAATATAATAACAAAAAAGATAAAACACAAAAAAAAGAATAGTAAAATCAGGGTAACCAAAGCAAGGCCCTCTTCGTCGGCCGGCCGATCGAAGAGGAAGAGAGGACCCGCACTGCTCCCGCTCCGGCGGCAAACGCGATCAGAACACTTCCTGTGGGGTTCTCAGCCCCTGGCGATCACATCCCCTTCCCCTTTTCTTTCCTGTCAATTTTCCCTTTTGTTTAAACCCCGTGAACGGAAGTAATTTCTCGCGGAGGTCCCTGCGACGGAAGTAATTCCTTGCGAAGGTGTACGTGACGGAAGTCATTCCTCGCAAAGCCTTTTTATTCTGTCATTTTATTCCTTTAATTTCTGTCTAAACCCTGCGACGGAAGTCATTCCTCGCGAAGGTGTACGTGACGGAAGTAATTCCTCGCGAAGCCTTTTTCATTCTGTCATTTTATTTCTTTAATTTCTGTCTAAACCCTGCGACGGAAGTCATTCCTCGCGAAGGTGTACGTGACGGAAGTAATTCCTCGCGAAGTCTTTTTCATTCTGTCATTTTATTTCTTTAAATTTATGTCTAAACCCTGCGACGGAAGTAATTCCTCGCGAAGGTGCACGTGACGGAAGTCATTCCTCGCGAAGCCTTTTATTACATATATTACAATAAAAACCCCGCGGAGAGTAATATCTCGCGGTGGTCTTATGTATATATACTCATGCTTATTATCTATATTGCAATAAAAGCCCCGTAAGGCCAATGTCTTGCGGTGGTCCTAATATGTACATATATATTCATTAGTGTTGATATTATTGCATCGCTGTTAGAACCCCACAAAGACCAATGTCTTGTGGTGGTATGTCTTGGTTCGTATTGTCTTTGTAATTGTCTGGAGAACGATATTCCGTTGCAGTTTCTGAGTCTTCGTGCCTCTCCCTTTCTGTTACTTAGATTCTCGGACTTCCCGGTATATGAAAAACTGCTCGTGGAACGGTAAGTCACGCTTATCGGGAAGGGGTCAGTTTGCGCGAGAGGGTCTTCCGACCCCTATCTCCGCCACGTACCGGGGTCCGTTCCGCACCCCTCTTCCCTTTCCCTCTCCTTGATTCGATCTCTTTATCCCCATCTCCTAAGACAGACAAGGGTAGACGACGACTCCCGCCGCCTATACCTTCTCTGCCGATCACCCTTTCATCATTGTCATTGTTTATTATTAGTATTATATCATTGTTTTTCTCACCCTCGAGGGTGGACGACACTCTTTTGCCGTCTACAGGCACCTCTGTTTTAAGCCCCTTTCTCTTATTTATTTATATATATATATATATATATATTGACAAGTGGGTGATATGTAATGGTTGGCTAGGGCCCGAGGCCTTGCACCGAAAGACATGGTTCCTTCGTCGGCAAGAAGATAATGCCAACGCAACGGAGGGATTTTTGTCGATTCAGACGTAAGGTCCGTAATGGCAACATTGTGTGGAGTGGGTGGCTAGGGCACGGAGCCTTGCGTCGGAACGGGACTTATTCGTTGGCAAGGGACTAATGCCAGCGCAAGGGTGAAGATCATGCTGATTCGGGCGTAAGGCCCGCGACGGCGATTTTGCATGAGAGAAGGTGGCTAGGGCGCGAAGCCTTGCGCCAGAAAAGGACTTATTCGTTGGCAAGGAACTAATGCCAGTGCAAGGATAAAGCCTTCTGTTGCATGTGCGGATGCCCGTCGACACCTGGGGACGTGCGGACGGGACATACCCATGGATGCATCTACCATCGTGCATTATTTACTTACGCCTCCGCACGTATGTGCGCATATGTACGTATATACGTGTATCCATATATATACTTATATATATCTAGTATTATTATTATTATTATTATTATTGCCTTTGTCAAAATTTCTTCTCCCTCTTTTTTTCTTTTTTTTTGTTTTCTCCCTTTTTCATTCATTCTTCTTCTCCTCTTCCCTTTCTCTTTCCCTCTCTTCTCTCTCTTTTTTTTTCTTTCTTTTCTTTCATTTTCCCCTTTCTTCGTTTACTCTTCTTTTTTTCCTATATTCCCCTTTTTATTTTCCCCATTTTTTTCTCTTTTTTTTTATTTTTTTTCTCTCTTCTTTCGTCTCTTCTCCCTTTTTATTTTCTTCCCTCTTTTCCTTCTTTTCCTCTTCCCCCCTTTTTTATTCGTTTTCTCTCCTCTTTTTTTTCTCTTCCTTTTTATTTTCCTCCCCCTTTTCTTTTGCGTATGTCCCCTATATAAAGGGGCGGGGTGGCTTGAACGGGCCACCCCCCGTTTCAAACTCTTCCCCTTCCCTTTCTCTTTCTTTCTCCCTTTTTCGGTGGCCGAGTGGACGAAGGCCCCCCCCGTCCTTCGCTTCTTCTTCCTCGTCCGTCGAACGCCGCCATCATCACCGCCGTCGCCGTCGTCTTCTCCGTCGCCGGGGTGAGGAGGCCGCCGCGAACTGCTCCCCTCTCCTTCTTCCTCTTCGTCCCTCTCCATTTCTCTTCTCCCTTCTCCTTCTTCTCCTCTTCCCCTTCGTTCGGGAACGGCGGAGCCCTAGGCCCCCCGTTCCTTCTCTTCCCTCTTCCCTCTTCTCTTTTCCTCATTTTCCCCTTCTCTTCTTCCTCTCCGGCGTGGTGTGTAGAGAAGCGATCGCCTGTGGTGCCGGGGTGAAGGCCGCCGGTCGTGCCGTTGAGGGGGCGCAGGGCGTGTCAGCGAAGACGCCAGGGAGCGTGTCGGGGAACGGTGGCACGGGTGTGCCGGAGGAATTAAGGTACATGCGTGCCTGGGAGGGGCTTCTTAGTGCATCGGGGAAGGAGCTCGCAGGGCGCACCGGTGAAGGACGCTCCAGGCGTGCCGGGGGAGCACCGCTGGGGCCGTGTCGAGGAAGCGCCAGAGGGGCGTGTCGGGGAGGCGCCACGGGGCTGTGTCGGCGAAGTCTGTCTGGGGTGTGCCGGGGAAGGCACTGCCTGGGCGTGCTGGGGAGTGGTGTCACAGGTGTGCCGGGGAAGGCCGCCACAGGGTGTGCCGGCGAAGGCCATTGGGCGTGCCGGGGAGTGGCGTCACAGGTGTGCCGGGGAAGGCCGCCACAGGGTGTGCCGGCGAAGGCCATTGGGCGTGCCGGGGAAGGGCACAGGGTCTGTGCCGGTGAAGGGCCGCTCCAGGGCGTGCCGGTGAGGAACATCACGGGGCGTGCCGGGGAAGACGCCAGGGCTTATGCCGGTGAAGGGCCGCTCCAGGGGCGTGCCGGGGAAGCCTGTCTGGGCGTGTCGCCCAGGAGAGGAGCAGCCTTCTTGGATCGGGGGACTTCCGGTGTTGCTCCTTGGGGCCCACCATGACTTTGTTGGGGTCGTCACCCCTTGTGGACGCGCACCCGTGTTTTCCCTTACGCCTCTGGCCTAGGGGAAACTCTGCCGAAATTTCATCTCGGTCAAGGGAAGAACCTGATAACATCCTGAACCTTGCCGAGTTCATGCAAGAGAAGGAAGTGACCCAACAGGCTCCGCAAGCTCAAGTGATACCTGACCCGGTGGAGGAAGCACCCGTTGAGCCAGCTCCCCAAGCCCAGACTGGGGGCAAGCGCCGCAGAGCCGAAGAGATGAAGCTGCTCGAGGTCCGAGCTAGCAACAGAATAGTCAAACACCTATAGAAGATCCCAGCCAGATTCACCGTCTGGGAGATTCTATCTCTAGATGAAGAGACACGGCAAGCCATCATCGCGGCGCTCCAGACGCCAGCATATGTGGAAGCTTGCCTTGTAGAAATGTCACCCAAAGTAGCTGTGGCCTTTACAGAAGAAGATATGCTCCTACCCACCTGCAGTCACAACATGCCACTCTACATGAAGGGGCAGCTGAACGGGCATCCCATCAACAGATTATTAATTGACCCTGGGGCAGCAGTGAACATACTCCCCTACCGGGTGTACTAGAAACATTACTTTGACGTACACTTGATTGAGGTCAAGAATGTTAATATTGCTGGCTTCAACCAGAAGTGTGAGGTCCCCATGAGGGTTGCAGAGTTTAACCTCTCCCTCGGCGATTTCACAACTAAGGTCCAGTTTCACGTGATCAACTCCAGCACCTCCTACAAGGCATTGCTCGGCCGACCTTGGTTGCACCAAAACAGGGTAGTGCCGTCTACTCTGCATTAATGCATCAAGTACCCCGGCAACGGGAAGGAGGAGAGAATCTTTGCTGACCTCCACCCTTTTGAGGTGTTCGAATGTCATCTCTCAGACGCCAATTTGTATCTAAAGAAGCCGAAGCAAGCTCCCCAAGTCACCCTGGACAAGGGAAAGAAGAAGGCGGAGCCTGACAGCTGGTTCCCTCCACCACCGCCAGGCTATGTGGCTCCCCGTCAAGTGTCATTTGTCTCTAAGACAGAAGGAGTGTTCAAAGCCACTCCCCTTTCCGTCTACCATGCACCGGGGACGCCATACCTCGAAGACTTGCTGGAGGACATCTGAGTCCCGCTTGGGATCATCAAGCCTCTCGCAGAAGCTGACTGCCAAGTGGTTGAACCATTAAGGACCTTTGAGGTGCCTAACCCCGGAGGATGGTCTACTACCTTCTATGTGGCTAATGAGCACCCGGTCAGAGGGGACGATGATTGTAAACTCTCCGACGAATTGCATGACCCACTCGTCCCGATCACGGGACTGCCTGACATAACCGGCCGTGTAGCCAGGATGACCAAAAAACAAGGGATCCCCTTTTACCAACTCTCCAGTCGGAAGGACATGTTCAAGAAAATGTAGAATCCACCAAACCTGGACCGGAGATTGCTACAAATCACCCGGCATCCAGGGTTGGGATTTTATTAGAAGACTCCTACGAAGCCGACATGATATCAGTCTCGGCTCCGAATGGCAGCAGCCTCACAGGCGCCGTAGGCCCACAAGAGGTTGAAGGTCGCCAGCACCTTAAGCCTTCAGCCAACGAAGAGCAGGATGAAGAGGTATTCCTATGGAATCCACCCCCTGCAGGAACAAGGGGAAGGCCCCGTCCTCCTCTGAGGGACCAGCCCGAATGACTACAGCAAAGGGCTGCCATTGCCTTCGTCCGATACTGATGCAAAAGACGGAGAAGCAAGTCAGACCCCGGGCCTCCCTCGGTGCGACTCTGCCCTGTTTGCCCTGTGTTATCAACAATAGCGGGAAATTGAGATGCTGAAGGCTCGCTTGGCCGAAGTGACTGCACTTGTGTCTGACTTAATCGGAGGGATCCTCCGCCAACAGAATGTAGGCACGCACCAGTCCCGGAGCACCGTCCCGAATGCCCCCATGCACCTGAAAAGGGAAGCAAGGAATGTAGATGTTTCCCCAGTCAGACGGTCGGCCGAGCGAAACCCTACACTACAAGAAAGGATGCAGAGACCCTACTCTTTCCCGAGGAATAAGACCCGAGGAATTTTTGAGTGGGCTTGCCACTACGGCAAGGTCTCCCTCCCAAGGTCCAAGAGGCCGCAAGATGCTCGCAGAAGTGCCGACCCCTTGTTTTGCCCTTATCACCAAATACTGGGCCACCCCATCGAAGATAGTTACGTCTTCAAGGATATTGCTCAGGATCTGATTGAGACGGACGAGCTCAGAATGGGAGGTTATGTAGTGGCCCCGCCACGCCCCCACGTGACGTGCAGCCATGAAAGGGGTATCTATATGGTGTCAGTTCAGCACCAGATCCTTGAAGAAGCAGCCGAGCATGAACAACCCATGCCGTTAGTGGGGGACCAGCCCTCAGTATGGCAGCCAACCACTTCGGCCCATGTTGGAGCCGTCTATGATAATTACCAAGAAGACCCCAGAGAAATTCTCTATTTCTCCGCGTGGGAGGACCCCTCAAAGCCGCAGCCCGCAAGCCCGAAACAGGGGGATACCTGTAAAGCCTCATTTCCCAACGAGGCGGAGCAGGGCGACACCTATGGTGTCTTTGAAGCAGAAGATGGCGAAGATCAGGATTTCATCGACCTATCACCGGCACCGCCAAAAATTGAAGATGGCGGCCAGGCCACAGTAGATGAGCTTATCGAGATTAACTTGGGCACTCAGGGCAACCCCAGGCCGACCTTTCTAAG
This sequence comes from Amorphophallus konjac, assembly GCA_022559845.1. NCBI lineage: Eukaryota > Viridiplantae > Streptophyta > Magnoliopsida > Alismatales > Araceae > Amorphophallus > Amorphophallus konjac. Next base: position 539,842,386 of record CM040121.1, read on the forward strand.
TGCTCTTCTTCCTCCACAGGAGAGGGAATAATATATCAAGTTGCTGCAAGAGTTCCGGGACTATTTTCCCTGGAACTACAAGGAGATGCCCGGCCTAAGTCCCGATGTGACTCAACATGTTCTGGCCATCGACCCCAAGGTGGAGCCGGTAAAGTAGTCTCCCCGGCGCATGAGGCCGGAGCTGATAAACCAAATTTGCAAAGAAGTTGACAAGCTCATAGATGTCAATTTTGTAGCTGAAAACCAGTACACCACTTGGTTGGCCAACATTGTGTCGGTGGAGAAGAAGAATGGACAGATCATGATCTGCGTGGACTTCTGTGACCTGAATAAAGCCTGCCCAAAAGATGATTTCCCCGTGCCCATCACTGAAGTAATGATTGATGCAACTACCGGCCATGAGGCCTTGTCTTTCATGGACGGGTCATCTGTCTATAACCAAATCTGGATAGCCAAGCACGACCGAATTCATACGGCCTTCCGGTTACCCAAAGGGATATTCCACTACAAAAGAATGCCCTTAGGCCTCAAGAACGCCGGCGCTACTTACCAGCAGGCGATGACCAAAATATTCGACGAACTGCTATACAACAAAGTCGAATGCTACATTGATGATTTGGTCGTCAAGACCAAGAAAAGGGAAGATCACCTGAAGGACCTCAAAGTCATCTTCGAAAGACTCCGGCAGTATGAGTTGAAAATGAACCCGATGAAGTGTACCTTCGGCATCTCCAGTGGGAAGTTCCTCGGCTTCATCGTCCGATATAGAGGGATCGAGATCAATCCTTTTAAAATAAAAGCCATTCAGGAGCTACCTCCTCTGAAGGATCTGGGAGAGTTAAGATCCCTGCAAGGCCGGCTGGCTTACATCCGAAGATTTATCTCCAATCTGTCAAGGCACTGTCAGCCATTCCACAGATTGATGATGAAAAATGCACCTTTTGATTGGAATCGGGAATGCCAGAGGGCCTTCGATCGGTTGAAAGATTACTTGAAGACCCCGCCCGTGCTGGGGGCACCTGTCAAGGGGAGGCCGCTTATTTTATACATAGCTGCCACCGAATGTTTGCTGGGAGCAATGCTCGCCCAGAACAATGATGAGGGGAAGGAGCAAGCTCTATATTACCTTAGTCGAAGACTAGTGGGGGCAGAAGCAAAATACACCCCGATTGAGAAGGTTTGTCTCGCCTTGGTCTTCGCAGTCAAGAAGCTGAGGCATTACATGCTCTCCCATGAAGTGAGCCTAATCTCCAAGGCTGACCCAGTTAAACACATTCTCTCCTAGCCAGTCCTGAAGGGACGTCTCAGCAAGTGGGCCGTGCTATTGATGGAATTTGACATTACCTACGTGCCGCAGAAGGCCGTCAAGGGTCAACCCGTAGCCGAGTTCTTTGTAGCACATCATGTGCCTGAAGATTCCCCATTGGCCACAGAATTGCCCGAAGATGAAACATTGGAGGTGGTTCAGGTCCAGCAGATCGCCTGGCAGCTCCACTTTGACGGGGCTTCAAGAACAGAAACGACCCTGTCCGGACACACCAAGATACGGGCAGGGGTCGGCATCGTCCTTAAATCCCCGGAGGGAGAAGTACTACATACATCCTGTTCTATCAACAAACCCTGTACAAATAATGATGCAGATTATGAGGCTCTGATTATCGGTCTCCAAGTCGCTTTGCGAATGGAGGTCAAAATGCTACAAGTGTTTGGCGATTCGTTACTAGTCGTCAAGCAAGTCCAGGGGCAGTTTGATGTCCGAAAACCTGAGCTGCTCCCTTACCATGCCAAGGTGAAGCGGCTCATGGAGCAATTCTACCTCATTGAGATAGGCCATGTTGCCAAGGGAGAAAATGCACAAGCCGATGCACTGGCAAAATTGGCAAGCTCACTGGCAGTCCCGCCCGATGGATCTCTCAGCATCGGGTGGTGAATCAGCGCCAGGTGCCTAGCATGATAGAAGAACAAGAAGAAGAAGAATTGGAGGTCGCTGCAGCAGAAGCCGTCGGCCTACCTGACTGGAGGGACCCTCTTATGCAATGGTTTAAACACCAGCAACTGCCCAAGTAGAGAGAAGAGAACATCAAGCTGATCAGAACAAAGGACTCCTATGAGGTCTGGAACGGGATCCTATTCCGAATTATGACAGATGCCAAATGGAAAGTGCTCCTGAGATGCCTATCCACTGAAGAAGCTTGGAGAGTCATGAAAGAGGTCCACGCCGGGACAGCTGGTGCACACCAGGCGGGGCTGAAAATGAAAATTTGAAATAAAAAAGATTGGCTACTACTGGCCGACAATGTTTGATGACTGTTGCAAGTACGCCAAGTCTTGCCAAATATGCCAGGAGCATGCCACGGTGCCCAGGAGACCGCCCGTGCCGCTGCACCCGACACTACCCTGCTGGCCTTTCGCCCAATGGGGAACAGATGTCGTGGGCCCACTACCCGCATCATCTACGGGTGCAAGTACATCCTGGCGGCAACTGATTACTTCTCCCACTGGGCGGAAGCCGTTGCTTTAAGAGAAGTGACTGGGGAGATCGTCGCCAAATTTGTCTGGCGCAATATCATATTCGGTTTGGCACCCCAAATCGAATTATCTCAGATAACGGAAGCCACTTCCGTAACCAGAAAGTCTACCGGCTAGCAGAGAAGTACAAGATCGACTGGAGGACCCAACCCCCTACAACCCACAAGCCAATGGTTTGGCCGAAGTGTTCAATAAAACTCTTTGTACACTCCTGTCCAAAATTGTTAATTCTAACAAGAGGGATTGAGAAGAGAAAATGTATGAGGCCATGTTGGCATATCGAACTGTATACAAAACTCCAACGGGTTGCTCACCCTTCTCCTAAGTATATGGCTCAGAGGCAATCGTCCCCATCGAGCTGGAAATACCCTCCCTTCGGGTCGCAATCCAACACGGGTTAGTCCAGGAAGAGCAAACAAATGTCGAGCGAAGGCTCGAAGAGCTCTCCAACTTGGAGGGGAAGCGGCTCCAAGCCCAGCAGAACATCCTGGTCTATCAGGCCCGAATGGCTCGCGCTTTCGACAAGCTCGTCAAGGAGCATGAATTCAAGAAGGGTGATCTCGTTATGGTCAAAAGGAGGGAAGTCATGGCTTCCAACCCCAAGGGCAAGCTAAATGAGAATTGGCTTGGACCCTATGTGATCCAGAAAGTCTATGAGGGCGGAGCGTATGTAATAGTCAACCATCGGAAGGAGGTTCAGTTTCCACCCCTTAACGGTAGGCATCTGAGATTGTATCACACTCCGATTTCTCCATTCAACGAATAATACACTTCTCCGCCCCATTGCGGGCGAATTTACGTAATCATTGTCCGTATGGTTTGCCATTATTCACTATGCATTTCAAAAAAAAAAGGAAGAGAAAAGAATAAAAAGAGAGAAAAGAGAGAAAAGAAGAAGAGAGAAGAAAAAAAAGGAAGAGAAAAGAATTTTAAAAAAAGGGGAGAAAAGAGAGAAAAGAAGAAGAGAGCAAAAAAAGGGGGAAAGAAAAGTAGAAAAGAAGAGAAAGGAAAAAAAAGAGAAAAAAAGAGAAAGGAAAAGGAAGAAGAAAAGAATGAAGAAAGAAAGGAGGAGGAGCTAGCCCTCCTTTATTAACCCTCACTCTCATCCTCAGGAATTTTTTAATAAACAAATCAACCTTGTCGGCCCTTGACATTCTGTCGGCACTGACGAAGAATACCCCACTCGGACCTTTTCGTCCGGAATTGGAGAATCAACCCTTCTCCTTGCGTTGGCACCAACCCGTACCAACGAATACTTCAATAAATAAATCAACCCTGTCAGCCCTTGACATTTTGTCGGCACTGACGAAGAATACCCCAGCCGGACCTTTCGCCCGGGATCGGGGAGTCAACCCTTCTCCTTGCGTTGGCACCAACCCGTACCAACGAATATTCCAATAAACAAATCAATAATGTCAGCCCTTGACGTTCCGTCGACACTGACGAAGAACACCCCACTCGAACTTTTCGTTCGAGGTTGGGGAATTAACCTACCTCTTTGCGTTGGCACCGGCCCCCGTGCCAACGGATACATCAAGAGACAAACAAACCACATCTGCCCCCCGACACCCTGTCGGCATAGACAAACAACCCTCTTTTGACCAAGACCCCTCGTCTAGGTCATTGAACAAACAAACTCTTCTCTCCGTCCCCTCGGGTGACGGACAACCCTCTTTTGACCAAGACCTCCCGTCTAGGTCATTAAATGAACAAACTCTTCTCTCCGTCTCTCCAAGGTCGGATCAACCTATTCAGGTCAACCATACCGGTGGTATCACATGGTTAGTCGCACCACGGACATGGTGGAGTGGTTCCCTCGTCCCTCCTCTGGAAGGGCGAGCACTCTCCCGGGCTCCTACGCGAACCCCACCGGGTGTTCCCCGAATGAGCCATTAGTGCAAACCCGCATTCCATCACTTAGAAAAAAAAAGGAAAGGAAAAGAGATTTCCCAACACCACACACATACAAGAGGCACATGGAATAATTGTATTGTATTCTTTTTTTTAAAGAAAATTACATTGGCCTCGGGGCATACCCCGGTGTTACATGCAAAAAGGGAGAGGGGGATAATCGGAGGAAGGCCGACAACTAGTCTATTCTCTGGAAGATTTCCTCTATAGGGAGGATCCCAATGCAGGGGAAGTTCACCATTTCGCGCAGGCAGCCCTCCTGTGCGTCGAGGCGCTCCAGCTCCGCCCTCACGGAGGCTACCTCGACCTCAGCAATGTTGAGCTCCTCAGCCCCTTTAACCTCGGCCACTTCTGCCTCGACAAGGTCAGACTCGGCCTTAGCAAGCCAGCCCCTGAGCTTTTCTATCATGTTCTCTAGGGCGTGGATGTCGGCGCGGCACTCGTCCAAAGCCCTCTGGCATTGGTCCATGTTATCCCGCCGGGCTTCCAAGGCCTGCAGATATTCATCCCTCTAGGCCCCAATAGCTGTGAATTCGGTGGGAGCCTGTGACTCGAGGAACTCACGGCGGTTGACGTAATTTAACAATAATATAACCTGCCACGACCATTCCTCCAGAGGGCAGCCCATCATCTGTAAGGCCCCGGTCAGCTACATGATTACGGTATGGACCCCTTTGTACGTGAGCGAAGGGTCGGTGACTATCATCGACCGTAGTGTCAGCAGGGTCTGCCGAACCGGTAGGTCTGATGCAGCATGGCCTATTGAAGGCACGTCAGGCAGCCTGAACTTGACGCGGCTGTCCACTGCTGCCCATAACTCCGCATCTACCGCTGCTGATGAAGACAGGAGAGTCAACATCGAACGGCTGGATCTTGCTGGTTCGGAAGACGGTTCCTGTCTGACCACCACGAGTGGCGAGGACAAGACTGCAATGGAAGCACCCGACGTCGCCGCAACGAGGGGCTGTTCCACTCCTACTGTAGGGACAAGACCCACGTCTGAAGATGACGCCCCTACCACCACAGGCAGATCTGCCTCGGTTTCTGCCTCCTCAGCACGGCTCAGACCCGGTGCCGCCTCGCAGGCCGGGAGTGCGAGAGTGGCCACCTCGGTCGGGGAGAGGGTGTCAAATGCAGCCGCGCTCAAGGCTACTTTTGAGGAAACTTCGCTCCCCTATGCCTGAGGCTCTCCCGAGGGGGTAGCCATGAGTGTTAGTATCTTCCCCATGAGTCGGGCCTCCTTCGGTAGGACCGGCTTCGGGATCGGCGGGAGCGGGATCGCGAGCCACGGGACAGCTCCCATCCGTAAAAGAGACGCCAAAGATCCCACGTCCAGTTCCAGGAGCATCTTCAATCTTTTCGCCACATGCACACGGAAGGATGAGCTCCACCCTGGGACGGCTTTACGAGCTCGAGGTGCGCACGCTTCACGGGGCGTTGTCACTATCTGACCATGTAGATAAAGCTTAGTCGCTTGCCAGGTGAAGTAAATCGTTGAATTCTCAAAGGAACCGAATGGGTCCCCATGCTTACCTCGCCCGCCGGCACTATGCTGCTCTCCGGCGTCGTCTCTGCCCGGGTGTCGGCTTTAGGCACCGTCTCCTCGCTGGTCTCGATCGTCGGCACCACCTCTCCCTCTTCCTGAATTTCAACTTCGGGCACTATTGGCTTTCATGCTTCGATCTCGAGCGCTATTTCCCCTTCCTCCAGGGCCTCAGGTGCCAGGATGGGGGTCTGATGTGACACAACATGCAGCGGAGGACAATGATACCAATTTGATGTGATATGACTCCCTTGGACCTAGGATAGCAAGCAACACATGAGTTGGCAACGTCGCACTAGCGGACTCACTCGCGTAGGCACACTCGGGTCCGAAGGAGGACCGGCGATGACGGTGAGGGTCTGGGGTTGGACCTCAAGGTTCCAAGGGTTTGGCTAGCTCAGAAGGGACCCCAATGGGCCAGGGATGCCCTATTTCAAGGGTAGCCGGCACGCCGAGGGCGTGGGATGTGATGGAACTCTCTCAACTCGCTCCGCGGCGAAACACTATAATTGGTTGAATTGAGGATCGGGCGCTCCTCTCACCTCCGACGGACAACTAAAAGCAATACTAAGCAAGCAATGGTAATAACCAGAAAAGAAGAGTGGCTAAGAGCTCACCTAATCGGCGTGAAGACGCCGAACCCGGGCGGAGACGAGGGCGAGCGGGGAAGTGTGGTCCCCGCACACTGCGCCGGTGTAGCTTCAAAAACCTGTCAAGAGTATAATTACTACACCTCGCGCAGGAGGGTGATCTCGGGAGTGGGAATTGATTAATTACAGCAAACACTACCACCACGCAGGGTGGGGCGGTAAGCCGGTCAGGCAAAGGGGCGAAGAAACTATGGAAAGAACTGAAATGATCTTCCCGAGTTCTGCTTGCTGCCCGATCTGCTGACCCGTCTGTGCTGTGGAAGTTCCCGAGCTCGCTGAAGACCTCAGAATGGCGTGGGACTGGTGCCAAATTGATGGTGATTGGCTCCTAGAGGTCTGTAAATTCTGGCCGGGCTTCTGGTGGTCGTCGCTGTCCGGGAGGAGCTCTGCAACAGGACCGAAGTGTTCTGGTCTGCACAGGTTCCAAGCGCAGGGGCTTGAAGAACTGGCTGCCACGATCACTCCCGGAACTCAAATGTGGCAGGATCAGCTCTGGAGCGTCCGTGGTCGAGGTGGATCTCAGCAGGAGTCGACGGAGCTGCAATCCGATGCTGAGAGTGGACGGTGTGCCCAGGAGAGTGGGCCCTGGTCGCTGCAGACTGCAGGAGACAGACCCACGAGACTGAGGGAGAAAATTCGTATCTCTGTTCCCCGGTGTCCGAATGCCGTTCCGCCTTCTGATCCTAAAAGAGGGCCGGGAGGAGCAGAACTTTGATGAAGGGCCGTGGGTCTGAATCCTCCACTATTAGCCGTGGTGCAGCGACGAACCGGGTTGCAGACTCTGGCCGCAGTGGCTACCAGATGCGAGCAGTGGATTGCAGAAGTTGTCCCGGCCGCTCCCGGATGCCGAATCATGAACCGTCAGAGTCGCTGGAACCGTGGACAAAGCCTCTTCACAGCAAAACTGACAGCAACACCTTATGAGGTCGGGGTGGACAGGGGGACGCCGATGAGTGTATGCTGGTCGCAGAAGACTGGAGAAGACAGCCTCGTGCGATTGGAGGAGAAAAATCAGAACTTGGGGTCCCGGATGCCGAATGTAGCTCTGCTTCTTTCTCCTGGTCCGGGACAGGGGGAGGAAGAACTTTGAAGAAGGAACTTCAGCCTGATTCCTTCGCCGTTGGTCGTGAAGCAGCTTCCAATCGGGCTCAGGATTTCTGCAGGTGGTGTCTGGCGCAGTCAGGGTAGGATAGCTCTCACGGGTGGCCACGAACTCGGAATTGCACGATTCCTTCTCGCCTGCGTAGGGGACTGGACAACCTTTCCAGAAAGGTAAGATATGCCCTCAGATGTCACCGTACGAACTCGGGGTAGCTTCTGCAAGACGGGCCTTCTTCAGCCACCTACAGACTGATCAAAGGGGGGGAGAGGGGTGGAAGAGCTTGGTTGGCCAAAGGAAGAACAATGGGAAGGGGGGCTGGGGGCTGCGACATAGGGAGGTGAGGGGGGCTGGGAATGAATGTGGTGCAGTCCCAAAGGGAGGAGAATTCGAATTTTAGCTTGGGAGGGGTGAAGGGGGTGCTTGGGGAAGTGAGGGGGTGTATGGGGAATGCCAAGGGGTGTCTTGGAAGAGGGGCTTCCACCTAGGGGTTGGAGGGGGATTAAATGGGAGGTATGGGGAAGGGGGAGGGGTCTTAATTAGGGGAGAATAGGGAGGAGAGAGAGTGAATTTCAAAATTTAGAGAGAGAGAGAGAGATAGAGAGAGAGAGGGAGAGAGATAGACTCAAGGGGATTCAAGTGGATTTCAAGCTTTCATTCATTCATCAATTACCCTCTTCAAGTGGGGGATTGGGGTCCTTATATAGGAAACCCACAATTTACAATAAGTCCTCACATTGTGGACAACTGACAGAAGACCAAAGGTTGGGGAAGGGGGCGCCCATGGGCCAGGTCCAATGAACAGGCCCAATAACCTACTAAGCTAGTTAATGAAACTTGGACTTAGGTAAATGTCTAACTAACTTAGGTAATAGACTCAATAAAAGGCAAAATTACATGATAATGACTCAAGAAAATTGTGGAAATTATATAGCTAGACTCCAAAAATCATGGCGAGCAAAATGGCGAGCAGCAGGACCCTCGGAGGTATGTGAAGGAGTAAGCGATGTCCCCATCATACTCCCGGGGTGCGGAGAACTCGACTCCGTCGAGTAAGGGCCCACCGGGGGAGCAGCTCAGGGCGTCCTGCAATCTCCAAAACCAACCTGCACCTGCGACCAGGGGACGGCTCTTCATCCTCTCAAGGTGGCCCGGACACACCCTCATGCTGGCGATGGAACCCTGCTTGCATAGTATTGCCCCTCTATGTACACGTCGGGCTCTCAAGGCTGTTTTGTGGAAGCACTCCGGGGTGTCCCTCTTAAAGGAGGTTATCGACTCAAAGTACTCACTGGGATTCACCGCGGTGCCCATGTAGGGTGCCGGATCAGCCGCATGATAATTGGGGTATATCCCATAGCCCATTAGTAAATCTAATCCATAAGCCAGGTTTGCCAAAGCCACTCGGAACATGAAAGGTCCAAGTCCTCGTGCCCTTGATTTGGAGGTGGCCCTAAGATAGAGTCGTTCCAATGCCACCATCGCGAGGTTTCCTCCTTGGATTTCAAAGTGCCACCCGTGAGTTATAGCCCGCTCATTATGATCGTCACTACCCATATTTGGATGCTTGCTTGAATGAGTATGCTTTGAGTGATGGTGCGGTGGGGGTGGGAAGTATGTGGTATGCAAAGGGGGACCGGGGCAACCATACATAGACCTATCATTCATGGATGTGATGAGGCATCTTGTGGACTCAGGGGGGCCTGGGAAACCATAGGCGGATCTATTGTGTATGGCTGTGAGAGTTACCGGGGGACCCGGACATCCACGTGTGCTCCATTCAAGTGTAAGGGCTATGAAGAATGTGGGTGGACCAGCACAACCAAATGTAGGCCAGTTATGCATTGAGCCTAAACTGTGCGTGACATGCATGGGAGGGCTGGACTCATGACCCTTGTCAAATGATGTGACATGCCAAGATGGGTGCTTTCTTCTCCTAGATATGATGACCATGTGTGTGGGTATGGGGTGGCCTTTAAGCTCCCATTTGTAAGGGTCGAAGGGATCATAGTGGGTATGCATCATGGGGTGGGGCACTACCTTGTTCCCTAGGTGTATACTGCCCATGGTCATGGTTCCCTTGGTGTGGGCTGGGTCTAGGACGAGGTGTGTTGGTTCTAGCATGGTGGGTGAGGGTAGGAGGGAGTGGGTGGTGGGTAGGGCGGTCAGGTCCCATGGGTTCATTGTCTTCCATAGGGTGGGATCAAAGGGGTCATGGAATGTGTTACCAAGGGTGAGGTGTTCTTTCACCTCAAGGTCTCCAAATGATGGTGAGTCCTCCTCCTTAAATGTAGTAATTGAACCGAAGTTCGAGGAGGGTTGGTTGGTCATGATTGGAGGGCTTGGTATCCTACCCGAAATAAGTAACTCCAATTCGCGGATAGCATCGGGCTCTTCGGGAATGGGGAGGGATAAAAGAAGGTCGCTAGTGTAGCAACCCACATTGTAAATGGAAGAGATGGACCTGACACATAGATATAGGAGGTTAAGACTCCTAGGTTGGTCGGCTACAGTGGTCAACATGTCAGTTAGCTTCATTTGCCAAGTTAGACCCTCAAGAAAATCCCCTAATGTTTCCACCTGAAAGGATGATTGGATTGTGGTGTGATAGGTGGATAAGGGTACTATAGGAAGGTTTCGCTCAATGGGTGGGTAAGCATGGACCATGAGATCTCCAAATGGGTTCTCCTTTAGCCAACGTGAAAGGGGTTCTCCTAAGATAAGCTCGGTCCCTATTAAGGAGGGTGGTGTAAGGTGAAGACCACCATGTGAAGTTCCTTCTTCTTCCTGGACATGGGCGATCTCTATGGCGGGGGTTGGTGTGTTCACCTCTATGGGGTCGGGTATGGGAATCATGGGTTCCTCTATCAAGGAGGTGAGATGGTTCCTTGAGGGTGGGGTGGTGAGGGTAGGTGTGTGGTACCCCCGGGGTGGGAGGTAAAGGGGCACTTGGTTTGGGATCGGTAAGGGGAGAAGTGGAGGCCTAGGTTGGGGTTGGATAGGGGTTGGTAGTGGAAGATGGATGGGTTGAGGAGGATTGGGTTGGTTGGTTTTAGGGGGTGTGTCTCTTTTAGGGGAAGATGGAGGGGTGGTTTTGGGGACCAAGGAAGTTTGTGGAGTGTGGGTTTGTGGGAGAGTTTTGGGTGGGGTGGTGGTGGCCATCATGGGCCTAGGTGGAGTGGACATGGGGTCCATACGGGTTGGAATGGTGAGGGTGGAGTGAGCCATGATGCTTCCTCCACTTGGGATGGGAACTTCTTGGCCTAACCCATGATATTGTGATTCATACTCCTCTTCCCATTCGGGGGAGGCCTCATATTCCTCAACTTCAATCTCATTCTTTTGTGGTGTGGGGGTCTTGCTCTCCAGGGGAGTGGGAAGGCCTTTTGGCGATGGGGTGGTGCAAGTTGGAATTATTTGGGGTGGTGGAGTTTGGACCCTAAGGGAGGTGAAGATATTCTTAATCTCAATCCTTAGTTCTTCTAATGAGTCTTGGGGTCTTTTGGGTGGTGGGGTTTGGGTCCTAGTGGAGGCCTTGGGTTGACTGGGAGGAAAAGGGGGAGTGGGAGTGCTCCTCGGGTTATGGTCCTCACGGTAGGAGTGGGACGGTCGGGGAGCGTAGATCTTCCTAAGCTCACTCTTCATCTCTTCCCATGAGTGAATGGGCTCTTGCCCCCAAACCCTTCTGAATCTCTCTTTGTGTTCCCACATTTTCTTAGCTAGACCCCGAAGTCGTGCCTTGGCCCTGTGGACTCTCTCGGATCCATATACCCAAGTTCTTTCAAAGTCCCTTTCCATGGTATTCTCCCACCTAAGATAGGCATGAGGATTTCCATCAAAATGAAGGTCCTCATCTACAATGTAGTCCATGTGGAGGGGGTCAATCGGACCATTTGGCCAACGAGGGGTATGCATGATGATCGGGTGATGAATGCAACTGCCCTAGGACAAGACTTAGTAGAGACAAGTCTAGAACTTGCTCTGATACCAATTTGATGTGACACAACATGCAGCGGAGGACAATGATACCAATTTGATGTGATATGACTCCCTTGGACCTAGGATAGCAAGCAACACATGAGTTGGCAACGTCGCACTAGCGGACTCACTCGCGTAGGCACACTCGGGTCCGAAGGAGGACCGGCGATGACGGTGAGGGTCCGGGGTTGGACCTCAAGGTTCCAAGGGTTTGGCTAGCTCGGAAGGGACCCCAATGGGCCAGGGATGCCCGATTTCAAGGGTAGCCGGCACGCCGAGGGCGTGGGATGTGATGGAACTCTCTCAACTCGCTCCGCGGCGAAACACTATAATTGGTTGAATTGAGGATCGGGCGCTCCTCTCACCTCCGACGGACAACTAAAAGCAATACTAAGTAAGCAATGGTAATAACCAGAAAAGAAGAGTGGCCAAGAGCTCACCTGATCGGCGTGAAGACGCCGAACCCGGGCGGAGACGAGGGCGAGCGGGGAAGTGTGGTCCCCGCACACTGCGCCGGTGTAGCTTCAAAAACTTGTCAAGAGTACAATTACTACACCTCGCGCAGGAGGGTGATCTCGGGAGTGGGAATTGATTAATTACAGCAAACACTACCACCACGCAGGGTGGGGCGGTAAGCCGGCCAGGCAAAGGGGCGAAGAAACTATGGAAAGAACTGAAATGATCTTCCCGAGTTCTGCTTGCTGCCCGATCTGCTGACCCGTCTGTGCTGTGGAAGTTCCCGAGCTCGCTGAAGACCTCAGAATGGCATGGGACTGGCGCCAAATTGATGGTGATTGGCTCCTGGAGGTCTGTAAATTCTGGCCGGGCTTCTGGTGGTCGTCGCTGCCCGGGAGGAGCTCTGCAACAGGACCGAAGTGTTCTGGTCTGCACAGGTTCCAGGAGCAGGGGCTTGAAGAACTGGCTGCCACGATCACTCCCGGAACTCAAATGTGGCAGGATCAGCTCTGGAGCGTCCGTGGTCGAGGTGGATCTCAGAAGGAGTCGACGGAGCTGCAATCCGATGCTGAGAGTGGACGGTGTGCCCAGGAGAGTGGGCCCTGGTCACTGCAGACTGCAGGAGACAGACCCACGAGACTGAGGGAGAAAATTCGTATCTCTGTTCCCCGGTGTCCGAATGCCGTTCCTCCTTCTGATCCTGAAAGAGGGCCGGGAGGAGCAGAACTTTGATGAAGGGCCGTGGGTCTGAATCCTCCACTATTAGCCGTGGTGCAGCGACGAACCGGGTTGCAGACTCTGGCCGCAGTGGCTACCAGATGCGAGCAGTGGATTGCAGAAGTTGTCCCGGCCGCTCCCGGATGCCGAATCACAAACCGTTGGAGTCTCTGGAACCGTGGACAAAGCCTCTTCACAGAAAAACTGACGGCAACACCTTATGAGGTAGGGGTGGACAGGGGGACACCAATGAGTGTATGCTGGTCGCAGAAGACTGGAGAAGACAGCCTCGTGCGACTGGAGGAGAAAAATCAGAACTTGGGGTCCCGGATGCCGAATGTAGCTCTGCTTCTTTCTCCTGGTCCGGGACAGGGGGAGGAAGAACTTTGAAGAAGGAACTTCAGCCTGATTCCTTCGCTGTTGGTCGTGAAGCAGCTTCCAATCGGGCTCAGGATTTCTGCAGGTGGTGTCTGGCGCAGTCAGGGTAGGATAGCTCTCACGGGTGGCCACGAACTCGGAATTGCACGATTCCTTCTCGCCTGCGTAGGGGACTGGACAACCTTTCCAGAAAGGTAAGATACGCCCTCAGATGTCGCCGTACGAACTTGGGGTAGCTTCTGCAAGACGGGCCTTCTTCAGCCACCTGCAGACTGATCAAAGGGGGGGAGAGGGGTGGAAGAGCTTGGTTGGCCAAAGGAAGAACAATGGGAAGGGGGGCTGGGGGCTGCGACGTAGGGAGGTGAGGGGGGCTGGGAATGAATGTGGTGCAGTCCCAAAGGGAGGAGAATTCGAATTTTAGCTTGGGAGGGGTGAAGGGGGTGCTTGGGGAAGTGAGGGGGTGTATGGGGAATGCCAAGGGGTGCCTTGGAAGAGGGGCTTCCACCTAGGGGTTGGAGGGGGATTAAATGGGAGGTATGGGGAAGGGGGAGGGGTCTTAATTAGGGGAGAATAGGGAGGAGAGAGAGTGAATTTCGAAATTTAGAGAGAGAGAGAGAGAGATAGAGAGAGAGGGAGAGAGATAGACTCAAGGGGATTCAAGTGGATTTCAAGCTTTCATTCATTCATCAATTACCCTCTTCAAGTGGGGGATTGGGGTCCTTATATAGGAAACCCACAATTTACAATAAGTCCTCACATTGTGGACAACTGACAGAAGACCAAAGGTTGGGGAAGGGGGCGCCCATGGGCCAGGTCCAATGAACAGGCCCAATAACCTACTAAGCTAGTTAATGAAACTTGGACTTAGGTAAATGACTAACTAACTTAGGTAATAGACTCAATAAAAGGCAAAATTACATGATAATGACTCAAGAAAATTGTGGAAATTATATAGCTAGACTCCAAAAATCATGGCGAGCAAAATGGCGAGTAGCAGGACCCTCGGAGGTATGTGAAGGAGTAAGCGATGTCCCCATCAGGGTCTCCACGACTCCTTGGGAAGCATGGTCCTGCACGGCTTCAAATAAATCAGCATTCCTGAGGGAGGACTTAAAAAAGGGAGAAGAGGAGAAAGGAAGAGAAAAGAGAAAGTCCACACTCACAGCCACTACTGCCTCCTCTTGTGGCAACACTTCGACTGCCGGAGTAGTGGCATTCGAGCCCGCCGCGGCCTCCTCCTGCCGCAATGCCTCGATTACGGACGCTAGCTTGTCCAAAGCTGCAGTGGTCTTCTCCTGCCTGGCAGCTGCTAAATCCAGGGCATAGGGTTCCGTACCTTCTGGCGAAGCCTGTTCATGTTTGAAGTCAAGGACGACGATAGCAAAGGGGTTAGTCGACGCCCTCGAGAGAGAGAAGCCCAAATAAACAAGTCTGCACTTACGGGAGCCTGCTCCACCAGGCTAAGAGAAGCAGACAGTACCGGGGCTTTCCAAGTAGGGACTTGAAATCCAAATTCCCCGAGAACGCCCTCAGTTGAAAGTACTTCATCAGAAGAATAGCTGTAGTCTACCTTTTCGCCCGATGAAGACTTAGTGCGAGTGGGCACCTCTTTGGCTGCAGGGGGAGCTCCCGCATCATCATCCGTAGTCGGAGCATCGTCATGCGACCTCACGAGCCACGACTTTCTGGGTCTTGGCCCTCCTCTCACATAGGTTTGCTCAAATTGTCGCACCCTACGGATCACCTCCGGCTGAGGGATTGCTACATCAGCTCCTGCCAAGCAAAGCAAGACCCAGATTCAGTCTGGCCCGTACGGCTTCAAGGGACAAAAAAAAATTAATTAAAGCGACCAACAAGAAAGATGATATACCTCCTTCAACTTCGGCAACGGGAGTTGGGGCGAAGAAGGTCTCTCCAGCGGACTCCACGGCCCCGTGAGTCACAGCTTCACCCACGCCAGGAATAGATACGAACGTGGGCCTCTCGACGACAGCTGAAACAGAAAAACACATGTGTTACGAGAAGCGTCCCTCTTAATATCCAGTTAAACCTCGAAGAGCCTCAACGGTCGGAAAGGTCTAACCTGCAGGCCGGCTCAGCTCCACCCGAGCAGTGGCAAACTCCTCAAAAGATGGAGGAAGAGGAATTGAAGGGACCGCTGGGGCGCAGGCAGCTTCCTTCTTCCTTCGCTTCGCCCTCTGCCACTCGGCCTCCTTAGCAACATCCAAAGCTTTCTTAAGGGGTTACGCTTGCTCGGCTTTGGCAGAGGCGTGGTAGTGGGGGCTGGCGGCGGCGCCTCGAAATAGGAGGGCTTCTGCACAAACCGGAGGAGGTTCCGATAAGTTACCAGCTGGGTGCTGGAAGGATGGTCTGTCAAAAAAAGAGAGGAAGGAAGCCGATTAGCACTCGGTCTCGCAAAAGGCCGCAGTTATGGAAGGCATAGATAAAGAAACACCATACCATGAGGCCCAGTGTACAGCCGCAAAGTTAACGGCCAGTAAGTCAGGGAGGGTTCTTTATCCCAACGGGCTGCCTCCCAGATCAGCCAAAGAGCGTCCACAATTTTCACACATCGGTCTGAGAGATGCGCCAGGTCCGCGTGCTGCTTGTGCGCAAGGTGGCAGTAAAGGCTGAAGTGGTCCATGCCCCACCCATCGGCATAGTGAAAAGAAATGTTTAGGCGCTTGTCCAAGATGACGGCTGCCTGGTCCTCCACTTTCAGTCCGTGCGCCAGAAAGAGAACATATAGCCATGTGGTTTCTTTGTAATTTTCGGGCCTTCGTTCTTCCCTCCTCAAGAAGGTGCGGTAGGGGCATGTCGGGACGTCTCCGGGTGCCAAGTGCGAGCTGGTGTGCCTTCTTCTTCGATCGGGAAGGAATAATTAATGTGATCCAGCCGGTCCGACCCGATCCTGCACAGATGGGTCAGATTCTTCTTGAACTCATCCTTGGCTACGGGTGGCAACTTCGGCTGCGGGGACGGTCTGGCCTCTCGGGCTTCCTTGCGGGCGGCCATGTATGCTGCCACCTCCTTCTCTCTGCCATTCATCAGTCGGAGTAGATGCACCAGATCAATATCTAAGATGGGCACCGGTTGCTTGCTCAAGAATTTCCGCTCGGCGCCGTCCCAGCAATCGGTTCTGCAAAATCGATAGAAACCTGTCCTGGCGTTCCACCATTTGATGTAGTCCGCCGTCACCCGTGGAATTCGGCCAGGCGCCGGCACTCTGAATGTGGACTCGTCGGCCCGGTGAAAATAATCCCACCAGGACCGGGCATGCTCAGCAACCGGGCTGCCCCGAAGACTCTGTACGGGCAAAGGAAACTGTGTATTGTGCGTACGGATATGCTGGTCATACCCAAAATTACGCCCAAAGCGAAAAGGGTAATAGGGTTCCAGCAACAGAGTATCCCCCTTTCTGAAGACCAGCATACTTGGGCGAATAGACAACGCCCAGTCACGGAGCTCCGGCTCTATCAAAGGGTGAACCACGGTCTGCTGGCTGATATGGTGGGGATATTTCTCCACTTGGTCGTCCCGGCATTCCCTTTTGCTATTAACTAAGAGACTGGAATGGGTAGCCAGCGTCCAGAAATGAATGCTGCTGGGAGAGTCCTGGGGGACAATTGTAAGCTTGCCCCGAATGTTGAACAGCTGCATCGTCGGTGGGCCCGTCTCAACACTTGCGAACTCCAACATCCGCGGAAACAGGCCCCAGGATTGTATGATGCGCGGGGCGTACTCTGGGAATACAGAACATACCCAGGCATTGAAAAAGTGCAGCGGGCCGATGAAGCGAGCCTGACGCGGGAACTGGTGTACACTAACATCTCCCAACGTCTTGAAAATAAGACACAGTGCAGCTGGGCATAGTGATAGCTTGATGCCCCATGCCATCTGGCAGGCGGGGTAAATGGCGTCTGGCCGGATAACGGTCTCATCTCCGTAGGGCAGAGCAAAGAAGCAGAGCCAGTACGTGAGGAAAGCTGCACAGTGGGTCATCGGGTCAACCCCTATCGGGTTAGCACCACTCCGAAGCCCTTTCGAGGTTGGGAGCGTCATCTTAGCCTTGCTCTTGACGCGCTTCTTCCGGACCGCAGAGGCACCGACGTAGGGGAAAGCATCATACTTCTTCGGCCCGTCGAAAAAGTACTTCAGCCACAGGCCCAACCGGACCCTCTTGCGGTCCCCGCGCGGAGGCTGCTTCCCGCCGTGGGACGACTGATACAGCTCCCGATATGCCTTCATAAAGAACCTATAAGAATACCCCAGGGCATAGATGTCATTCCCGTCGGTCTCATCTTTGATTAAGTCAGGAAGACACACCTCCTCGTACGGTTCCCCGTCAATAGGCAGACCACTCAGCTGGTGTAGACTCCACAAATCAAGTGAAGTCTCGCCCTCCACAGTGTAGAATGTGTTTAACTCTGTATTGAAGACCTCCATCATTCCGCAGCAGAGGCCTTTGGAGATTGGGTAGTCATATCGAGAGGCGTAGACGCTATGGTAGACCCCGGCCCGGAGCAGCAAGGGAGCGTAGTTGAACAGAACGTAGTCAGTGAACTCTACCTCTCCCTCCCGGAAGGAATGTGCAGACTGAACCTTGAGCTCCCCAAACCAGCCTAGGGCGAGCTCATGCTTGAACCTGATAGCCAAGCAATCCAGGAGATAGGGCTCCTCCCGATACCCCCACTTCAATGGCGCCAAGAACAAACTGAAGCGGGGCTGCTCCCTGTGAACTTTGACTGCCGCATTATCCCAACGAGCGGGAGTGAATTTCGGCGCCCGTACCAGTTTGCCCTCCACGGGGGTCACTGCTTCAAAACCCAGCACATGGTTCCACTCCCTTGGTTCGCCCACCAAGTACATCGGCACGCTTCGGCGAACACTGTATGATAAACTATCCTGGAACTACAAAATGGCGCGTTCGGCAGCCCGGATTATCTTGAAGTCCCTCTTGTCGTGACGGCGAAGATACCTCAAAAAATGAAGAAGGTGCTGGTCCTTCGGGTAGTCCCTCCGGTAGTCACCATCTCAATTGAATGTAAAGTCGTTGCCGGTCAGTCCGACACGGCTGAGGTCCAGAGTGTCGGTCTCGGAATCAGAGGACTCGGCCAGCTTCGCCACCTCTGCATGCTCGCAGTCAAGGTCTTCCACGTTGTGCCATGTGACGGTGGGAACGTCCAATGAGAGACCTGACGCGACTCCGATAGCAGCGGGAGTAGAAGAACCACTGGGAGCAGCCATTTATCTGCAAGGTGCAAAATGTGGGATCAGAACAAGTCCTGAGTAAAGGCAAGAAAAACTACTATGAAGGGCTACATTGCAATTAAAATAAACAAGACGCCAGAAATTTTGACAAAATTTCGGCAGAGTCTCCCCTAGGCCGGAGGAGTAAGGGGAAGACACGGGTGCGCGTCCACAAGGAGTGACGGCCCCAACAAAAATCACAGTGTGCCCCATGGGCAACACTGGATGGCTTCGGTCCAGAGTTGGTCTCTTTCAGCGGCACACTACAGCTATCCGTTTGCCCGGCACACTGCTACCCCCCCCCTCACCGGCACAACCCTGCTAGCTTCCCCGACACACCCCTGGAGGCTTCCCCGGCACACTCGTGCCCAACGTCCACCGGCACACCCCAGTGTGCCCCTCACCGGCACACCCATGCCAATCCCCACCGGCGCACCCGTGCCTCCTCTTACCGGCACACCCCAGCGTGCCCCTCTCCGGCACACCCGTGCCCGCCATCTCACCGGTGCACCCCGGCGGGCCATGGCTGCCTCCGCCACAGGCCGAATAGGATAAGAAGAAGAGGAGAAGAAGAACAGAAGAAGAAGAAGAAGAGAAGAAGAAGAAGAAGATAAAGGAGGGGAAGGAAGACGAAGCCTAGGGCTCCGTCGTCCCCCGAGCGAAAGGAGAACGAAAAGAAGGAAGAAGAGAAAGAAGGGGAAGAGGAGAACAGAAGAAGAAAGAAGGGGAGGGGAACCCCCACGGTGGCCTCCTCACCTTGGAACGTCGGCGACGGTGGCGGTGAGCAGTGGCGGTGGTCTCCGGCGGCGAAAGTAAAGAGAGAGGAAGGAGGGGAGCGGTGGCAACCGAAAAGGCAGAGAGAGAAAGGGAGTTTGAAAATAGGGGGGAATTCGAACAGAACTCCCCCCCCCCCCCCCTTTTATATGGGTCTCAAAGCAAAAAAGAGAAAAGAAAGAAAAGGAAAGAAAAAGAGAAAAAAAAGAAAAGAAAGAAAAAACGAAGGGGAGAAGAAAGAAAAGAAAGAAAGAAAAAGAGAGAAAAGGGAAAAAGAGAGAAAACAAAATAGAAAAAAAAAGAAGATGAAGAAGAAAAGAGAAAAAAAAGAAAGGAGAAAAAAAAGGAAAGGAAAAAGAGGAAGGAATATATATATAGAATAATAATATAATAGAGCATAATGAACAATAAATATGCAATAGATATAATAATATCCACGTCACATATCTTACATACGTACGCCCGGTAATGTATGTTAATTCCATGAACACACCTGCGAGCACCGTCTGGCTCATCCTTCGCCCGCGCTGCCCGTGGGTGGGGGGCATTTGTGGACATGTAAAAGTGCACGCCCATGCGTCCCACCGAGCCCCCGCATTGATGTCCGAGTCAAAGAGAGAAGACTCGGAAAGACTGGTCATCCAGGGCTCCGGAGACATTACCGTCCGGCAAATCCTCGTATTTGCACGGGCGCATTAAATGACAAAGAATACATAGGAAACCCCTCCTGAACCTATACACTGCTATGGACCCATCCTCGAGTCCTTAACGGTGAAGAAAGATCCCAGAGAGTACACAACTGCGAGTCCCTGAAGCAAAGGCAAATGCCCCTTCCAAACGGCACACTATGTGCCCTTTCAACGGCACACTGCCTGGAAGGCCTTCAGCGGCACACTCCCGGTGTCCCTCAGCGGCACACTCACTTTGTGCCCTTCACCAGCACACCCAACTCGTGCCCTCCAATGGCACCCCTAACGAGCCCCAGCGGCACACCCGAATAGCCGTTCAGCGGCACATCTCAAGTGCCTTCAACGGCACACCCTCAGCTGCCTCCAGCGGCACACCATTGTGCCCGTCAACGGCACAGCCTCAGCCCTTCCAGCGGCACGTTCCAAGCGAGCCCTCCAGCGGCACAAGCATTATGCCCCTCCAACGGCATAGTCTAAGCCCCCAGCGGCGCACTTCTAGCAAGACCTCCAGCGGCACAACGTGGAATTCCTTCGAACGGTACAGACCGGCAAGATATATAACGGTCACTAAAGGAGCCCCTTGGCGCGCAGCGTGGCCATTTCAATGCCAGCTAACCCCAAGCCTAGGTGTCATCTTCCGGTTGGACGAAGGAGACATCAACCTGATAAAGATGGGACTCGGGTCAACCTCGGATGGCAGTGCCATCATGAGACCCCCTCCAGCGGCACACCTATAAAAGCCTCTCACGGAGGAGAAGAAAAAAAAGGGATGCGAACACACATACGAAGAGGGCAGCACACGCGAACGAGAAGAAAAAAAGAAGAAGAAGGTAGAGGAGAGTGGAGAGTTTTTGAGAGGGAGTGAGCCACCTGTATAGGGAGAGAAGGAATGGGGTGAAGGGAGGCACCCTCCCTCGTTCCAACTCTCCCCCACCACTCTTTCCTTTTTGCTCCTCCTTTCGTTTCTCAGTTTTCTTTTCTCTTTTCACAGTTTTCTATTCTGCAGTATATTGTAGTTGGCCTTCGGATTTTGGCCTTTATCATTTTGGAGTTCTTATCATGAATAAAAGTGCCCTTGGGCTCTATTTTTTGTTGCATTTGCTATCTTATCTTCATCGTTAATATGTAGTTTGCATCCTTCCCCCGGTCTTCTAGCCTTGTTCCAATCGCCCCTCGTGCCATCGGTTAGTTGAGCTCAACGTGCAGCGTTCTTGACTTGTCAGTACAAGGTTGGCACCCTTTTCTTCTTATTTGGATAGCTCTCCATAGCATGAGCACTACTCCACTTCCTCTATCCACGAGTTTGCTAGCACCTATTACCCCTACCCAACAGTTGGGATTCATCCACTGGCCAGGATGCTCCTTTGCCCCTCCTTCAGAGTCAGTGGCGTACGTACACCCACAAGCCTCCCAGTCATCCTACTACCCAAGCCTTTTAACGGCACATTTCCTTTTGTCTTCCCCACGGCAAACTCTTCCCATTGGCCTGCCTAGCGGCACACCTCCCTTGATTTGCCCAGCGGCACACACCTCCCTTGATTTGCCCAACGACACACTCCCTCCCTTGCTTGCTCAGCGCCACACCCCGCGTGCCTAGGCCGGTACACTCCCTGGCCATGCCTTCACCGGCACACCCTGACCATGGTTTGCCCGGTACACCCCTGGATTGCCAGCCCGACACACCTTGGCTATCACTTTTCCGGTGCACTCATAGCTTGTGTCAGTCTACTGGTTTCCCTTTCGGCGTTTCCTCCGAGTTTTCTGAAGTTTCACCAAAGATGGCTACCTAGGCACACACCTCAGTTGTTGGTTCATGTCACTCCTTGTGGGCATGTTCCCTTTTACTCCCTTACCATCTGGGTCAAGGGGAGATACTACCGAATTTTTGTCAGAAATAACAATAAGTTAAAAGACAAAAGGAAGCAACAAACAAATGAACCAAGCAACAATAGAACATTCTAATTAAGATCAAGGAACCATGCAAGGCTCAAGGAATTGGACTGAGCAAGACTCAGGGAACTGGACTATTGAATATGACTTGGGGCTCAATCACATGACAAGAAAATTGAAAGCTTGGCCATCTGGGACTCTCCATCAGAATTGCATGAACAAAGGACCTTCTCTCAAACTCTGTTCCATCCATCTGGACTCTGCCCTGTCCATTTTGATCCCTCATCTGACCCCTGGCCGGTACACCCCTTGGTGCCTCCTTTCAGCGGCACACTATCCCTCTCTTCCCCTCTCCGGCACAGCCTTGACCTATGTCTACCCAGTGCGCCCTCAATCAAACCTTCCCCGACACACCTCAGTGGCATTGATGCACATCCCCATCCTGTACCAATCTTGCCCAGACTCTAACCCCAGCCTGCATTGACCTTACCCCTCAGCCCCAGCGGTACACATTCCTCACCCTTCCCAGCAATACACCCCCACCTGCCTTCAACGACACACCCTATCTCACCCCTTTTTTTAGCGGTACACTCCTGGACCCTCCAGCGGTACACCTTAGCCCATCCCTTTCAGCGGCACACTCTCCAATCCCTTTGACCGGTACAGTTCCATCTGTTCCCAGCGGCACACCCTAGCCCACTCCTTTCAGCGGCACACTCATCAATCCCTTTGGCTCACGCCTGCGCCGGTACACCCTCCCAGTGCGCTCCCAACGGTACACCCCCAACTCAATCCTTCCAGTGGTACACCCTCCCAGGGCGGTCCCAGCGGTACACCCCTAATCCATTTACTACCCGGCACACTCCACCATTCCTCCAATCAAAAAAATAAAATAAATAATAGTAATGATGATACAAAGGGAGGGAGTTTATGTAATGATAATAACAAAAGAATAATAATAATAAAATACAATGATGAATGGGAAAAGAACTCATGGTCTGTGAATGGTAAAAGACCGTCAACAAAACGGGTAATGCTAATGAATGAACGATAATGGTAAATGTTACTCGAAGCAAACACAAACATAATGATATGGCCTTCGTCTCTCCTTCTTGGATTTCGGACCCGGGAATACTAATGACGCCCTCGTGGGCCGGGCTTCACCCTCGGGAGTTATCCCTCTCGTCATGGTTACCGCCCGACCTTGTCCCGGGCCAATATCTCATCAGGGTCCTCTCTCTCATTGGGATCCGAGCCCCCCCACTTTGTATTAAAATTGCCATCCCCTGGCAGACATTTGCACGGATTCGTTCTCGCTACCATCTTGTTTTCCGTATGGACTTTTGTCCAAACATGGAATGGTCCACCAGTGGCCGACATAACCTGAGTGCTCATGCCCCGATATAAGTTTTCAGTGTAGTTTGACTGCCCTTTTTCTTCCTGCATCAATTAGTAATTCTTTCGGTCGTGGAGCCCTTATTTCCGGTAATTAATTAAGGATATTCCCCTCTTGAGGGAATGTAAATGACGCTGTGACATTTACGGCACGGCGGGTCTCAATCCCGACACGAACTACACAATTGTCTGATCAGTCAGATCGAGCGCACAATAAATTATCACTCCATGACTGGCACGTCCACGCACTTAATAAACCCAATAAACAACTTATCTAATAAAAAAGTGCATCCACAGTGCACACTTCATTTTTGAATGCTTGCTTGCCATGATTCCTTTGGTATATCAAATAGTGAACGGTGGAAAGTCGGATTACGTCTAGGTGAAAACACTCACTATGTGTGAGTGAAATGCTCAGCCTCGTACCAAGGATCACCCCGCATGAACGAGCGATGAAACCCTTGCATGTTATGCATACGAATTCACAAAATCATATTTCTGCATTTTCCCCAAGGGTACCCCCCTTGATCACCAAAATATGGTTCATTGCATTTCATGCCATTTCAAAAGAAGGAATAGAAATCTATTGATTGGCTTGAAACAAGTCGACTTAGTCTGGCCCAAGTCGACTTGCCCATGATCCCTGTAGCAGAAATCTGCTGACTGACTTGGAGCAAGTCGACTTGGTCCAGCCCCAAGTCGACCTGCCCAACTGTCAGAACAATGTAGTGCCAGTAGCCTTTGGTATGCTGATCTCTCACAGCTAGTAGGCTTTCCCCCGGCCCTTTCCTCCCCTATACATGTACATGTACATATGCATACGCATGCTTCGCCCGTGTGCAAAGATAAAATAAGAAGATAAGACAAATCAAACAAGAGGAAACAAAGAGAGAAAGAAAAGAAAATGAATGAGAACGGAAATGAACTCCCATGAAAAGATGAGGAAGATAAAACAAAGAAAAGTAAAAAAAATAGAACAGGAAGTGATATAAAATATGAAACAAAAGATGAAATCCATTTCAAGAGCTAAAACCAATGAAGATGAGAAATTTGAAACCCTGACCTGCTAAAAGATGGACAATGAAGATAAAAAAATGACGAACTCCCACTAAACCCAACAAAGGAAGAAGATAAGTATGAAACAAACAAAAAAAGAGGAAGACTGGGGAGCAAGTCGACTTGCTCCTCCCCAACCCCATGTTCCATCTCTTTGTTTCTAGGGGGCAAGTCGACTTGCTCCCTGGGCAAGTCGACTTGTCCCCTGGGCCCTTGTCCCCCTCTCTAAAAAAAAAGAAGAAACAACAAGCAATAAACAAATAATAATAATAATAATAATAAAACAAAACAAACAAACAACATCCCAAAAAAATGATGAACAATAACATTAAGATAATAATATAATAATGACACGAAAACGTAACAATAAAAAATCAATATAAATGCCATCCTTAAGAGGTTAATGGCGTTTGATCCGGAGCCCTCACTTCCTTATACCTGGCGTGAAGGAGATATCGGTGATGCCCCCGGCAAGTCGTGCTTGGACCTCGGGGACTATCCCCATCATGGCCATGGCCTGACTTCGCCTCGGGCCGATAGCCCACTAAATATAGCTCACTTTCACTGGAGTCTAACCCTGATTCTTTTATATATCGAACTTGCCGTGTCTTGGTAGACATTTGTCCGGGTTTTATCTCTACCGCCGTCGTGTTTCTAACTCGGACTTTGATCCAGACATAACATGGTCAACGAGTGACCAACACGATTTGAATGTTCTCACCCCCAAATACGGGGTGCTTTTATGAAATTTAAGATATTCTTCAACTGTTTCATTAATGCTAATTTTAGGCCATAGGGCCCCTTATCATGACAATTAATCAAATATTTTTTCCTCTCCGAGGGGATGTAATTAACGCCATGACCTTTATGGCACGACGGGTTCCAGTCCCAACCCGATACCCACTTTCGTCTGATTAGTTAGACGGCGTGCACCACTGGCTCCGGACCACTCCAGTCTCGGAGCGTGAATAACTTGTCACTTTGTGACTGGCACGCCCACGCACTAATAAACCGAAATAAGATAAATCAAGAACAAAAAATGATATAAACGATATAAAAAGATGAGCGATAAAAAGTGCGTCCACACCTCCTCTCTCCTCTTTACAAAAAAAACTCAAAACATTTAACTCACCTCGTCGAGGGCCTCTGATCGTCGGTCCCCGCCGGCCTGCACCGCCCCTCGCCGCCCTGCACTGCCACTGCAACGCCCCTCACCGGCCACCACTGCTGCGATGCCTGGTTCACCCACCCACTCCCACGGCCGGCTGTATAACGTCATACCGACACGAGCCGGGCGGGCCGCACGTACCAGACCGGTCCCTCAACGAACTGGTCTGGTACGCAGCGGGACACACGGGACCGTGCGGGCCAATGCGTCCCGGCCACGTACCACTGCTCGGCCGTCTCACAATTCGCCTAGGCCGGTTAGGGACGGGCAGTTCGAGCCGAAGCGAGACTATTTGGTAAACCCTGCATGCAGCCCAACATCTAAGTATTTCATGTACTCTCTGTGGCCATCGTCTATCTTTTCCTTCTAATGAGATGAAATATCATCTAACTCCAATGTATCATCTATCGCTCTCACTCAAATAGAATATCGTTTAACTTTATCATCTATCGCTCACACTCAAATGAAATTTCGTCTAACTCTATTGTATAATCATCTCATTTCAATTAAGTGAATTTATCTAATAGATTAGTGAAAGGAAAATATGATGCATATAGTAATATGTATATATGTATATGTATATCTTGGGCTCACTTTTATCATGAGATTCAATATATTTTTAAGTTTTAAAATTCAAGACAGACGACGTTGAAGCATCTAGTTCCTACCTCATGCAAAGAAGTAGAGGTAGTCTTGACTTATATGTATATTTCACAAGTGGATGGCTTTTTCAATGATCTCTCTTGACTAACTTCTTTAAGAATGGCTACAAAGAAGTTTTGAGTGTGGGGAATAACATGATAAAGAGCAAAGATTTTCTTGGATTGCTGACTATGGAATAATCCTCCCTATAAGTAGATTTCTTCAATAGAGAATATATCTGTGAACCATTCTTCATAAGTATAATATTGTGGTGGAATTGGGGTATGATTGGAGTGTAATAGGGTTGCACTATAAGGATGTTAGGAGGCTCGCACAAGCTCGCTCGCAACAAGGGAGAAACAAGATGGCTTGTTCGATCAAAAGGATGATCAACTTCTGATATCCAAATAGTCGAGCTCCCTGACGTACTTATAATGCCCAAAGGTTACAGGATAATGATGTCTTCCAATAGTGGAGACATCGTTATAGAACATCCATTGTGTTGTTTATTACACCTAATGCATTCTACATGTTTGTATTCACTCTTTTGTTTGTGTCCTATCTACGACAAACCTTCGTGGGTTCTTGTCATCCTCACTTTATAATCATGAACTTTCTTAGCACACACTACTCATCCGACGTTTCTCTTTCTATCCAAGAGTAAATTAGAAGTTACAATTCTCAAATTCATCTTTCGGATCGAGTCTATAGGTTTAAGGGTCATTTTACCATGGTATGGTATGATTATCCTCGTGAGCTTAATTTGTTCTAGAAACCATCATCTTCTTCACTATGACAATTTTGAGAATAAATTATTTCATATTTTCAAAACCAAGTCACACTCTAGAGACGGAAATCTAGATATGTTGTAATTGGTTGGGTTTTTTCATATATCTCTATACGTTTTTAAAATCTATCTTTTTCAAAATCCGATAGGATATATCACCCTTCAGAAATGCAAGTGATCTGGTTCGGGATTTCAACGTGTTTCCAAACGTGGTCTAAATCTTAAACTCAAGGTGCCACATGTTCGTAACTGAGTATGGGATCAACTGTTTGAAATTTTAAGTTTTAGAATGAGAAGCAACGAGTGAATGTTGAGTATATAATTTTATCTTTCATTCTGATTCTATCGTTAAATTAGTGGATTGCCATAGTCTTGGGGCAGAAGAAATAGTGAGTATATTTTTTTGAGAAATGTTTATTATCGTGCATAAGGGTAAATTTAATATCCGTCTTATTTCTCGTTGGGTCATATATGTGTGGATCTCACTTTTTGTCAATTTTACATGTATTTTTAATGAGATTTTTAATATTACGAGAGTGATAAATAGTTATTTAAGAGTAAAAAATAACTATATAAGGGTGACAATAACTATGTAAGGGTGATAAATAGTTAATTCTTGTTAATTTTTGCACATTCTCGAGACGACGAATGAGACTTTCAATATTATTTAAAGGTGACAAATAGCTATCTCATCATCGTCATCATCATCATAGCCTTATCCCAATTATTTGGGGTCGACTATAAGAATTCTGTTCTGTCAAAGATTTCTATCAAGTGCTATATTCACATTTAAACCCAAGAAACTAATGTCCTTCTTAATAATATCACACCATCTCATTTTAGACTTTCCCCGAGCTCTTTTACTAGCATCCACTAAAATGCGGTCACATCTTTTAACGGGCGCTGAGTTAGGGCGACGAAGCACATGACCAAACCACCTGAGTCTATTTTCTCTCATTTTACTATCAATTGGGACTATTCCCAAGTCCTTACAGATGCGTTCATTCCTAATTTTATCTTTCTTAGTTTTGCCACACATCCATCTCAACATCCTCATCTCTGCTACACACATCTTGGGAATGTGTTCATTTCGTACTGCCTAATACTCGGTACCATATAACAAAGCATGTCTCATAGCCGTTCTATAAAATCTCCCTTTGAGTTTTACATGCATACGACGATCACAGAAGACTCCTGATGCGCTTCTCCATCTTAACCAGCCTGCTTTAATCCTATATGTAATGTCGTCATAAATCTCCCCATTCTCTTGTATGATAGACTCATTCTCTTGTATGATAGACCCTAAGTATCGAAAGTTAATACTCTTCAGAATATTATGCTTAGAACCTTGTCTTCATGTACCACTCTCCCATTACTAAAATTACAATGCATAAACTCTGACTCACTCTTACTAATTTTAAAACCTTTAGACTCCAAGGCACGTCTCCAACGCTCTAACTTAGTATTTAAAGTATCAGTACTCTAATCAATTAAGACAATATCATCTGCAAATAACACACACCAAGTGATATCCTCATGTCATTATTTTGTTACTTCATCTATGATTAGGGCAAAGAGATACGGACTTAGTACAGAACCTTGATGCAAACATATAAAAACTAGAAAATCACCAATCTCTCCAGCAATAGTTCGAACACTAGTAATAGTACCGCAATACATATCCTTAATCAAATCAACAAATCCTTGAGAGATTCATTTCTTTCTTAATGTCCAACAAATCAAATCTCTCGGTACTACGCCTTCTCTAAATCAGGAAAAATCATATAAAAATCTTTTCTCATCTCTATGTACTTCTCCATTAGCTGCCGTAGTAAGAATGACAAATAACTATCTAAGGGTGAAAAACAACTATCTAAATGTGACAAATAGCTATGTAAGGGTGACAAATAGTCAATTCCTGTCAGTTTTCACGTATTTCCGAGACGACAAATAAGACTTCCAATGTTATTTAAGAGTGATAAATAACTATCTAACGATGAAAAATAGTTATTTAAGGGTGTCAAATAGCTATGTAAGAGTGACAAACTCCTGTCAATTTTTGCGCATTTTTAAGACGACGAAGGAGACTTTCAATATTATTAAAGGGTGACAAATAACTATCTAAGAGTGAAAAATAACTATTTAAGAGTGACAAATAGTTACGTAAGAGTGATGAATAGTCAATTCTTGTCAGTTTTCGTACATTCTCGAGACGACGAATAAGACTTCTAATGATATTTACGGGTGACAAATAATTATCTAAGAGTGACGGATACATGAATAAAGATGACAAATAGATAAATATAAATAAATAAATATATATAAATATTTTAAAAATATTTAAAAATATTAATAAATAAAAATCATGGACGAATAATATATCATATGATTAACTTTTATACATGTCCAAGAAGATAACTAACATTTCTCTATTTTTTTAGCTAGTATACTAACGTTCAGATAAGGCACCGACTATCTGCGCTCTCATCATTTCTGTTTGCCGCCGCTCCGCCCGTCCTTCTCGTCCCAGCTCCTCCCCTCCGCCGGCCCACAATGCGCCTGTGGGAACCCTAACAAGCTTCCCCTACCAGCGCGCTGTCCTCCCTCCCGGCGCTCTCCTCTCTCGTGGGTCTCCGTCTGTTCTCGCCCTCCTCCCTTCGCTCTCCTTTCTTCTTTTTCTTTTAATCGAGACGTTCTCCTGTGTCTCGCACGACGGAGCAGATCGAACAACAGGAGAGCCCAGGACCGATCACAACTGACGTCATCGTAGGCAATCACTTCTGCGTCAGCCGAATTTAAGGTACGGTGGTTTCTGAAGAAGATTCTTGGCTTGGTAGATGTTTGGGGCTTCTCCTTTCCTGCCCATGTTGGGTTCTCTCATAGATGGTGATGGGTGGACGTGCTTAACCTCTGCTTTTTTGTTAAACACAAGGGTTGGGGTCCAAGAACAACGCGAACGTGTAACACCAGTGTGGGCATAGCAGCTCGCTTACTCTTGAGTCATGTGTGTGGTTGCGCACGTTCTCTCTACCTTCAATTCCTTGTTTATTCTTGGCCGATCTCCCGCGTCTGTTGCATCCAGTTGCTTTGCTTCACATAAACTAGACCAGTTCGTTCAGCTGAACAGGACTTGTGCTTTTCTTTTGCTTTTGATAACTGGAGAATGGCCTCAGATAGTGTTCAAGAAGGATATCATGGTCCTCGAACGGCCTCAGGTAGTGTTGAAGGAGGATTTCATGGTCCTCTACGCACTTACGGCTCAAGCAGTTTGCTACCTCCCACTCTGGAATAATATTTATTTATTTTTTGTTTCGTTCTTTCTGCTCCGTATATTCATGTAATCGTTTGAATTAGTCAGTCTTGCAACGAAACTGATGATGAAAAGTTGCAAATTGGGTTCTAATTTCTATTTGATGCACCTATGGACTCTTGATGATGAGATCTCTGCTTTTATAACTGGCCAATTAGTAGTCACTTGATAACCTATTTCCGTTAATTAAATTTCTCACATCTATTCCTTTTTTCAGAATTTTAGCCACTATCAATCATCCAATTGTCCTATCTCCAGTTTTATATATATGTTTCTTGTTGTCGAAGGTCCCCAATCCCTACTAACTATTTTCTTTTTTCTCCTTTCCCCCACTTGGTGGGGAACCCTGCTAACAGCAAAACTCCTTGGGAATGTGTATTATAGTTGATTTTTGTTCCTTCTCTTGTTCTAGATTTAAGCCATTTTTTATACGTTGTTATTTCATCTTTTAGGTTGTGCAGTCTCATTTGCGCTGAACTCATGACTACTCAGATGGTTATTTTTGCTTGGGAAGCACGATCACATCAGCTTTAATGATTCTAATCATCGTCTATTCCATCTCCACATGTGACGGCTATGCATGCCCGTCATTTTCTTCCTGCCTGCTCTCTCCAGCATAACTTCTCCACCTGTGCTGGGAAGACCTTGTACCAACAAAAAGTGCTTGACTTTGTTCCCAAGAAAAACTCATCAGCACCACTTGCCATCCCACTGCCTCTCAATGCCTTCCGGGAGCAGCTACGTGTGGCCGGAATCTCTGGTCTTGACCCCACCATGGTGGCAGTCTCCATCAAGTCATGCATTCATGGCAATCATGTAAGGATGGGTGCTCAAATACATGCTGTCGCTGTGTCCTCTGGGCTCACTTGTCACACCGTGGTGTCAAACTCCCTCATGAACTTGTACTCCAAGACTGGAAGATTTGCAGATACCCTCAAGATCTTTCATTTCTTGCATTTCCGTGACATTGTCTCCTGGAACACCGTCCTCTCGGGCTTCCCTTCTAGTGAAGATGCATTGGAGTTTGCTGTTGTGATGGCTCAGTCAGAGGTTCCCTTCGATGCTGTGACCTTCACGACATTATTGGCCTTCTCCTCGGACCTGCAAGATATCAGCTGTTGTCTACAACTGCACTCACGGGCGGTGAAGATGGGGTTTCAGACAGATACCTTTGTGGGGAATGCACTAATATCAGCATATGCCAAGGCAGGCCTCCTAGATAGAGCTAACAGTGTATTTGATGGAATGGTGGAGAGAGACTTAGTTTCATGGAATGCACTTATTTCAGGGTATGGGTATGCCCAGGAAGAGAATTGCTGGGATCAAGCTATCAAGGTATTTGTCATGATGATGAAAGGAGGACTGACATTGGACCATGTCTCTTTGTCAAGTGCAATCGCAGCTTGTGGTCATGAAAAGAATCTGGAGTTTGGGCAGCAAATTCACAGCGTTGCTGTAAAGAGGCAGCTTGACAGTAGTATCTCAGTTGCAAATGTTCTCATGTCAATGTACTCAAAGTGTGGATCGATGGATTGTGCCAGGAAGGTCTTTGAGAATGTGGAAGAAAGGAATGTCATTTCGTGGACAACGATGATATCCATGAATGTGCAGAATGCAGTTATGCTCTTTAAGGAGATGTTGTTGGATGATGTTGAGCCCAACAATGTCACATTTGTCTCCTTGATTTCTGCAGTGTCAACAGAGAATAATAATCATCAAGGTGAGATGGTTCATGGGTTCTGTGTTAAAGCTGGGCTAGTGTGGGACTTGAATGTCTCCAACAGTCTCATCACCATGTATGCAAAATTAGAGTCCATGGAAGAGTCAAGGAGAATCTTTGACAAGATGGATTACAAAGAGACTGTATCATGGAATGCTTTAATTTCTGGGTACGCACAAAATAAGTTATGTGAAGAAGCATTGATGACATTTTCATTAATGATTAGGCACTCCAAACCAGATGAATTCACATTTGGTAGTCTCATTAGTGCAATTTCCTCAGTTGAGACTGTGCGTTTAACATATGGGCAGAGATGCCACTGCCACATATTGAAGTTGGGCCTTGACAGCAATGAACATGTTGCTGGGGCACTCATCGATATGTACTCAAAACATGGCAGTCTGGAGGAATCTCAGAGACTGTTTGACCAAAGATTTAAGAGGAGCCTGATAAGCTGGACGGCAATGATCTCAGCCCACTCAAGGTATGGAAACTATGAAGCAGTGATTACCCTGTTCAAAGACATGACAAGATCTGGCATCTGTCCAGATCAACTCACATTTCTGGCTGTCCTCACTGCCTGTGGTCACAGAGGGATGGTCAACCAAGGATGCCAAATATTTGACTTTATGGTTTCCAATTTTCAGATAGAACCAACTGGGGAGCATTATTCAGCAATAGTGGATATGCTGGGCAAGGCTGGCAGGTTAGAGGAAGCAGAGAAGCTCATCAGAGGAATACCAAACAGGCCTAGTTTATCAGCACTTCAGAGCTTGCTTGGTGCATGTCGAATGCATGGGAATGTCGAGATGGCAGTGAGGGTGGCAGATGCTCTTATGGATATGGAGCCAGCAGAATCAGGGACCTACAGCTTGTTGTCAAACTTGTATGCTGAGATGGGGCAATGGGAGAAGGTGGCCAAGGTGAGAAAAGGAATGAGGGAGAGGGGGGTCAGGAAGGAGGTTGGGTTCAGTTGGGTGGATATTGGGGGTGGCAATTCCATGCACATGCATGGGTTTTCATCGGGTGATAAGACTCACCCACGTTCAGAGGACATATGTTGGATGGCCAAATTTTTAGGTCTGGAGATGAGGGCCCTAGATGAGGATTAGATTATGGGAATCGGGGATAACTAAGAATCTGGTTAGTTTTGCTGGTCCAACACAGGCAATATTGTCTTGGTGGCTTCAATGCTCTTTACCACTAACATTAGGGATTATGGTGTTTGTCTCCAAGATGACTTAATAGTCACGACTTTCTGCCTTGAATGGTCAGCTGTATTTGTGTCCTTCCACATTATCGATTCAGAAGTACGAATCTTCTCCATTTATTTCTTATTGTTGATTCAGAATACAAAATGCATACTTTCTGCCTCCCTAAATCAAGTTCAGCACCCAACTAGAGGAAGGCATTAAACCATGACGCTAAGGGAGGCGGAAAAATGGTTATCTACTTCAGTGACTTGATGTATTCGCTGCATTGTTGTAGTAGAACCTGGTGAGGTGTTGGAACTTTTTCTTGGTAAATTCAAGGGCCTCTGGCAAACATGCATTGCAAATTTGGATGGGCATTGAAAATTGAGGAACCTCCTTATGGTATTCATAAATGCACTTAATGCTCAAGCAGTTCGTTAGGCGGGCACAGTGGCTTATCTTCTGAGCTGAAAAGAATACTATGTTTGTTCTCTATTCTGCATCATATATTTACAAGATCTCTTGAACTAGCAGATCTTGCAATCCTGCAATAAAACTGATGATAGGGAATTTCACAGCTGATCTGGCTATAACTCTGTTCCAAGCATTTTTTGAGTCTAGCTGATGCCGTTTTCTGCCTTTTGTGACATGATAACTAGTAATCACTTGATATCCTATTCGTCCAGTTAGATTTCTGATGTTTATAATTGAGTCCTTCACCACCTGATGAAATATAATTGTAACTATGGTTTCGGTTTTCATACTTTTAAGTAGTATTCATTACCTGATGGTCTTTTTTCTTTATCATATTTATTTTCTTCTTTTTCTCTTTGTCACTTCTCTATCGACCTTTCACTATGGAACCAAGCTTTCTTTGAACATTTGCCCTTTTGTCTGCTCAAGCTATGCAATGCAGGTCTATCGAGCTTCATAATATCCCCCCCTCCCACAAAGCAAAAAAAATCTTAATTTAGCTTCTAAAAATTTCATTTTTTTCTCCGGAAAAGGTGGACTGCACTACCAATTTTTTATTAGAAAAAGAAAGGTAGTACAATCAAAAGGGGAGGCTGAGGTGAGATACCTCCACCTCAAATTATGACAAATTAAAATGAACAATCAAGCTCTAAACTGCTGTACACCCGGTATGGAGGAAACTGCAGGAATTTGGCCAGGTAGCTACTCCGTTGGTGGATGAAATTGATTGCCCTGCGACATATGTTTTCAGCATACAGTCTGCTACCTCTGAAAACTATATCATTCCTTTCCTTCCAAATGCTTCAACAGACAGCAGCTGGAATCAACTTTGCACATGACGATGCAACCTATTGGAGGGAATCTGGCCCCTGTTCAGGAAGGAAGACCACATTTGGCAAATTGAGTGGGGATGGCAGTTTCGGACCTGGACGATCCTAAACCGGACCTGCTCACTGTAGCAGGTTCAAAACGTAAAAATATTATTTTATTATGTTCTGGGTGAAACCGATTCTGGTTTCACCCGGTTTCAGGCATTCCGGTGATACGCCCGAAACCGGGCGAAACCGGATGATCCGAAACCGGGCGAAACCGAAACCGAAACCGAAATTGCCATCCTTGGGATTGAGGAAAACTGTATGGGAATACCAATGACACGAGCAATGATCTTCCAGACAGTGGCACTGACTTGGCAAGAGATAAACATATGGTCCACAGTCTCCTCCTGTAAACCACAAAGTGGGCAAATGGTATCACATTGAGGATTCCATTTCTTACGGTACATGCGGCTATGCGAGTCACAACCCTTTTCTGGAGCACTAACCAGAGAAATGCGCAGATCTTCAATGGAATTTTGACCTTCGGTACTGCAGATAATCTCCCATTCAAACCAGCAGTGGAGTCCATTAACTGATAACAAGCTCTGACTGTAAATCTGCAACCCTGTTTCTGCCACCAGAAGGAGTCTTCCTTTGACACATCAAAGCTCTAAGTGGATAGGAACTGCAACAGTTGAAAGTATTCTGTCTCTTAAAAACCTTTTATGCCTCTTCTCAACTGAACAAACCAATGAGCTCCCCTCTATGCTGTCCTGTGAGTAGTGTTGCCCTATAGTTCCCCAATTACTGCAGGCAAGCGCATAGATAGTAGGAAACCTATCCTTAAGGTACCCTTCATCACACCACTTGTTCTTCCGAAAAATAGTCTTCTGACCATTCCCCACCTCAACAAAGATCGCCTTCTCCAAATAATCAATGGACTGCAATATCCTTTCCAAATAGGAGACACCATAGACTTGGAGACACCATAGACTCATTATCGAGGCCAACATAAAATCTTTTCTGCTATCGGAAATGCTTATAAATAATTATTTGTTACCAAATGGTACCATTGTCTTCAAGTAGCTCCCGAAGCCATTTACTTAGGGGTGCCAAATTCATGGTTTGTAGATTTTGAACTCCAAGCTTCCTCTACTTTTGGGCAAACAGACCTTATCCCGTTTGACCAAGGGCACACCTTTTGAGTTGTCTTTACAGCCTCCTCAAAGGAATATTCTGCGAATCTGGTCCATCTTTGCTCTGACTGTTGCCGGAATAGCAAAGACAGACATGTAGTGAAGGGGAATAGCATTGACTGGCTGGAGCAGGGCTATTCAGCCACATAGAGACAGATGAACAGCTTTCCATGTAGCTAATCTTTTTTGCAATCTATGTATCAAAGGCTCCCACTGCTTACATCTTATACTATGGTAATGTAGAGGCAAGCCCAAGTACATTAGAGGAAGTTCAGACACCTGACAACCCAGATATTCTGCAGCACCGTGCACCTCAGCATCCATCAAATGAACACCAACCAGAGAGGTCTTGTCAAAGTTGATTTCTAAACCTGAGCAAAACTCAAAACACCTGAGAATAAAGGTCAAATGATGCAATTGATGCAGGCAGCCTGATAGGAATACTAACATATCATCACCATATTGCAAGTGAGATGTAGGAATGGGAGCATGGAAACACCTGACACCTTGTATCCACACCCTCTGTTCTGCTTGCTGCATCATCTTGCTGAAGATATTAGCCACCAAAACATACAGTAAAAGAGATAAAGTATCTCCTTGAAGAAGACCTTGACCACTTTTGAAGAACCCAAAGACAGCCCCGTTCGGAATGATAGAGAAATATGCAGTGCTAACACAATCCTTCAGAACATCAATAAAATCTTGTGGGAACCAAAAGACTTCATCACTCTCCACAGACTGATCCAAGAGACCCTGTCATTAGCTTTATTAAAGTCCAATTTGCAGACTATATCTAGGTTGTTACTCCATTTCATGGCAAAAAGCATTTCATGAGCCAAAGGAATTTGTTCTTTAATTTACGCCCCAAGACAAAGGCTGACTGGAAGCTCTCCATGAGATGTGGCAGAACCTCAGCTAAATGGGATGCTAGGTTTTTTGCAAAAATCTTGTAAGATCCATTTAGCAAACTGATGGGCCTGAAATCCTTCAGCCCACAGCTTCATTTTTTGAGGGTATTAAAACCAGAAAAGTATGATTTAAGGCTTCACATGTTCCTTTATGTCTGAAAAGCTCCCGGTATGCTTTAAGCAAATCAAATTTTAGAATTGAATGGAGGAGCCATCAGGCCCCCGGGTTTTATCAGCTCCAAGATTGAAAACAGCTTTGTACACCTCCGCTTGAATCTCTCTGAGAAGATGTTGAGACTGAAGCATTGTGAGTGTTCTAGGATTGTCATCCGACCACCTTGGGAAGTCTCTTTTCTGCTAAAAAAAGTTGCTGATAAAAGTCAGTCATCTCTGCTGCAATAGACTCCTCATCCTCCAGCACACTGTCTTC
Organism: Amorphophallus konjac; assembly: GCA_022559845.1. Classification (NCBI taxonomy): domain Eukaryota; kingdom Viridiplantae; phylum Streptophyta; class Magnoliopsida; order Alismatales; family Araceae; genus Amorphophallus; species Amorphophallus konjac. The sequence goes on from CM040121.1 coordinate 539,879,344, forward strand.
TTTTTTAAGGTTAGGAATAGCCTTCTTCCTCTGACAACCATTGGCAACTTTATGAAAGAAAGCTGTGTTAAGGTCACCCTCCTGCAGCCAGGTAATATGAGAGTGCTGTCTCCACCTAATCTTCTCTTCAAGAAGCCAAGCCCCATTTAGAAATTTTTGTTTGCATTTCCTGGTCGGTTTATGGCCGCTGCTCCTCAATCAGTTAAATACTTCGCAATGTTTCCATGCAAGCCTCCTGCTTGCTCCCTCTGCTCTTACCCACTGTACTGCCCATTTCTTAATAATATCCTTTAGACCCTTGAGTTTAGTAGCCAAGTTTTTGGCCCCAGAAGAATGCACAGTCGCTGTTGGCCAGGAAGTTTCTACCAACTCAACAAACTGCGCATTGGCGAACTAGGTTTTCTCTAACCAAAACGGCCTTTTCCTGATCTGTTGGGAGGAGCACTGGAGCAGTAACAGTGAGTGATCAGTCATCACCTGAGGCAGCCCACACACTGTGACAAGAGGGTAAAGAGATTCCCAAGCACTATTAATGAGAAATCTATCCAGTTTAGAACTGGAAGGAAATTGCCGCTCATTAGACCAAGAATGTGGGAAGATCTATGAGGCACAAATCATCGATCGAGCTTTTAAATTCCAACATGCCTGTGGTAAAGGAAGAAGGAGTATTCCTATCATTAGGGCTTCTAAGTTCATTAAAATCTCCTGCCAGACACCACGGGAGTTGGGACTTCTCATATACCGACTGCAGCTCCTTCCACACTTGTTGCCGGGGCAATATAAGAAGCGGGAGCGTGCACCCTACGGAACAACCACATCTTATGGGATGCTGAGCAAATGCATCTGATGGAGATAGAAACTCTCCGATCTCTACCAGGTGGCCCTCCCATTTATCAGAATTCTACAAAATAAGAATGCCTCCTGAAAAACCAGAAGCCCTTTGGTAAACAAACTCCACCTCTGAGAATCCAGAGACAACTCGAACAATCGGCAATTGGCAGTCTTGGATCTTCATCTCCTGGAGACACACTATCTTGACCTGCTTCCTTCTGATCATGTCGTTAACCAACTTCTGCTTTCTTTTATCATTGACACCAGACATTCAAGGAGAGGATGATCATATTGGCAGCTCTCGATTCCTCAGCACCTTGCTGTTCTGAGAAGAAGAGGGCTGGGTACCTAACGGTCCGGAGTGCAGCACCCTAACACCTCCCTACGGCTTGGTTTGATTGGGGGTTATCCCATATTTAACCTTGGGTTAACTCTTTTCGTGCTTTGGAAGAATGGGTTTTGTAACCCGGCTAGCACAGGTAGCAGTGGGTTAACTCTAGGTTTTCTAACCCGGCTGGGGAGGTGGGTTAAGTTAACCCTATTCTTTTTCTCCCATTTACGCCCTTGTATGCTCGCTCACCCGCCGCGATCGACTGCCCCTTTCGGAGTAAAACCCCTGTCTTCTTGTTCCCTCTCCCTTCCCGTTCCCCCGTCATACTCACTCACGGTCTGCGACCCGGCTGAGAGGTGGGAGGCAAAGGAGGTGGAAGACTAGTCGGAAGGGGGGCACTGGACCAGTACTGCGGCCACCACCTATCAATCGTACTCGGCGTGCTTGTTAGTGTCGGATAGCGTGGCGTACGCAGCGTGCACCCCCCACCCGCCTTCCGTTGTGGTGGCACACCCATGTCAGCCTTCTGTATGCCCCCTTTATCTCCTGGGCCGTGGCCCCCACCGCCGGCCCCAGCACGTTGTACAAGGTGCCCCCGGAGGCTGCAGCCGCCATGCCACTACCATTGCTGCAGCCATGGGCATACAAGTAATCATAGTAACAGGCACTGCCGCCGGCGAAACTCCACGCGAGCTCCGCGGCTGAAGAGCAGGAGGAAGAGCACTTGGGCGGCGGGCACGGTCCGGCCGCCATAGTTGGAGGGAGGGAGACGGATCGCCGGAAGGCCCTGTCTCAGATGAGGTGTGAGGTGGTGGAGGAAGAGGAGGAGAGAGGGGGTGCGGCCATCATGATATGAGACCAGACCAGTAGAGAGAGAGAAGAAGAAGAAGAAGATGAAGAAGAGAGAGAGAGAGAGAGAGTGTGCACGGCAACTCCCACGTCACGTGGATAAAAGTACCTGTGGGAGTGCCAAGTTCACTTGTTCACTTCCATCGAACATCAATCAAGAGAAGGGAGAGCATTTTTGGTTAACTCATGCACCAAAATGGGTGGGTTAACCCCAAACATTTCCAAAGCAAACCCAGCTCAACTTGGCGGGTTCCCCCCCAGTTCTCAAACCAAAATTGGGTTAACTTTGGGATAATGTATCCCTCCTGAGTAACCTGGGAATAGGCTAACCCGCTATCAAACTGGGGCTCTGGGATTTTTCAATGTCCCCATTAAGCAATTGTCCTCCCAGAGTTTCCTAAATTGGCCGGCACGGGTGATCTGTAACCCCAAAGCAGCAGTCTTCTTCAGAATCTCTGCATTCCCCCAATTTAAAACATTACCGATCTGAAGACCCGGTCTGGTGCCCTTCTCCATCTCTGTCCCTTCCTCAATTTCCTCAGCCACCAAATCTGTAACAATCTTTCCCTTGCTGGCCGGTGAAGATGCATTCGCCCATCTGACATATCAGAAGGAGGGAGGGGGAGAAGAGGGGATTGCAGAGGGACAATGCATAAAGGTAAGCCACCAACCTTGCCGGAGAGATGGTCAGACTTGCCATGCCTAGCAGAGCCGTCACACTGCCACCGGCCCCCATTGTTTTCCCTTTCCTAGCCCGGGAATAGACTTTTAAAGTAGGTCGCTGTCTTGCCATAGAAAGATGCCTCTGGAAACTCTGCACGAGATAATCTTTAACCCCAAATTCATGAGATATTAGTGTGTGTGTGTGTGTGTGTGTGTGTGTGTGTGTGTGTGTGTGTACTTCTGGCTGAAATGAAGATTGGCAAAAGAAATGGGTGCTTTGATGGAGGAGGGAGATCAAAGGAGGCCTCAATCATGGGCGGATTGTGGAGAGAGATTTGGGAAGTCTGGAGAAAGAAGTAAACTCTTTCCCAGTTTTGGTAGCATTGGAAGGGAAAGCATAAGGAGGGGAGCCTGTGTGATTTTTTGGTTATTTTTCCTTTTCATATCTATTTAACTAGAAATGTGGATGAAAATTTGGGGAATGATTGACTGATGTGAGGATGACTGAAGGGAAAATTTTAATATCCTGAGAACCTATCAGTGAGCTGGGTTGGTAATGTAGGAAGAAAAACCAAGAAAGTATGCTTTCTTTTTAATTTTTAGTATTTCCATGAATGTAAGTAAGCCAAAAAAGTTCAGAAAATTGAACTCAACTATCACATTGTTATTGGAGTTCAATTGAGCATTAATGAAAGAGAAATACCATGCTGTTCCACACTTATACCATCATTCTTGTCAAAGTATGGACTGCCATACTCTGAGTACACACCTACATTTCCTTGTTATGAATACTTAAACGAACTGATTAGACTTCATAGATGGCATGTAGTTTTAATCCTGTGATTTTTGCTTTATGTATTCAATTTCTTGTACTGGTCTTGCCCATGGTATGCATTCTTGCGAGATCTTGGTGAGATCTCACCGAGATCTCTGTCTTGGCGCGTCCGCGAGACACGAAAACATCGCGAGTCGGCGCATCTCGGAGATATTGTGCGCAGGTGGGACCCGCGGGCGCGAACGGGGTGAACCGGTCCCGTTAGGCGAACCGGTCGACCCTAAAAGTCTTAAACCCCCACCCCCCACCCCCGTCGAGTCCTCACGCCTCACCGCGACCGCCCGACGCACTCTCTCTCTCCCCGACACTCTCGCACACACACTCGCACAGTCGCATGAGGTCGTCGGAGCTGCGCTAGGTGCCTCTCCCCGCCCTCCGATTGCGTCAATCACCGGCGATAGGTATATGCCCGAGTTTGCCGGCGTTGGATCTCTGAGTTGATGGCCTATCGGCATCGATTGTCTCCCCCTCTCTCCGGTATGCCTTTCTTTCTCCTCCTCCCCCCCGTCCCCGTCTTCCTCCTTCCCCATCTATCTCCCCCCATCTCTTCATAGGGATGTGTGTGTGTTGTGTGTAAGATAGACAGAGAAAGGGCCTTGGGGTTAAAGATTTCTTGGGGTTTCATGCTTCATGCCTTTTCTAAGACAAGTCTTCACATAATTTTCTGATCTTCAAAATACACCCAACATGAGGGCATACGCATCATTTCTGTCCTATGATGACAGGAGTATGCAATATAAAACCTTTCTTTCCAATTTCTTTTATACATGCACAAGCAAGAAAACATTTGAGCAATCCTTCTTCTTGGGCTTCATGCTTTATGCCTCATGTCTTTTAAAGAAAGCATGACTCTTCGGCACCTTGCTCCTTGATGGATATGTGTGGGATCCTCTAAGATCTTCAAGAAATTCAAGTTCTTTAAGAAACTTCAAACTCTCCAAGAAATTTCAAGCTCGCCAAGGCTCCTTTGCGCAGGCTTCCTTCAAGGTGTGTGAAGCTTCAAGTTGTGAGAATCCCCCTTCCTCTTTGGCCAAGGCCTCCTATTTATAGGAGATGGAGGGGGGAATACGGAGGTGGAACCTCCTGATTTGCTCTTGCCCTTTCGCCTCCCCCTTCTTTTCTTTTTGTTTTAGGGAGAGTGGGGGCACAACAAGAGAGGGCGTAGGGGGCTCCACCAGGTTTGCAGACCCGGGGGGCCTACTTTTTGGTTGTTCTTTTTTTTTCCTTTGTAGTGGACTGCAGAGAAGAGAGGGAGAGAGACCCGGGGGTGGTCCCTTTCTGGGCTGCACAGCCGGGGGTGCCAACTCTGGGTTGTTTTCTTTCTCTCTCTCTCTTTTTTTTTTGGCTTCACCGCACAGCAGAGAAGGAAAGGAGAGGCCCAGTGGGGCCCTCCCTGGTCTGCACACAGCCCGGGGGGGGGGGGGGTTCCCTCGGGTCTGCATGACCCGCGGGAGCCCCTCCCAGGTTTCCTTGTGCGCCTAAGAGAGGAAGTGAGAGGGGGAGGCAGAGCCTCCTGGTCTTCCCCAGTCCAAAGGGGTTTAAAAACCCTTGATTTGTCCTTCCGCCCTAATACATTCTATTTTCTGAAAATATCAAAAAGATATTATGAATTTTGTGGGACTCAACATTACTCTATTTAATTCCAGTGGATGTCTTCTTTCAATATTAATGTTTAACACCCAAAACTAATGGATTAAATTAATGCTTAGGGGTGTAAGTGTACTGGTGTTATCTGTTTGCAGTCCAGGATCAGGCTTGATAAAAGTTTGGTTCAGTGCTCATTTGACAAAGTGAGCCATTTGAGTAAAATTTTAGGTTCAGTGGATAAAGAAATGAGTCAAGCTTGAACATTAGTATACTTGGTTTGTTTATGTTCATGAACAAACTTTTTATTAAGGCTGGATTATATATCCCTCATAATGTATGCATGTTCAATCACATAGAATTCTTTTTTTATCTCATTTAATAATTCAATTAGCTTGCAAATGTTAAATAAATCTTGGTGTGATAACTAATAAACCAAGATTCGACATGAGGGAGTGTAGTGTTGAGGACACTCTTGTTTCTCTTGTTTGTGATAGAGTAAGAGAATGGGCTGCTGTTCTATATAATGTGAATTCCCTTACTTCTTTTTTTGGTTGTCTGGGGGGACTAGGTTGTTCCACACTGCCTTTGTGTGGCTTTCTCTTGTATAAGATTTTTTGGGATTGCTATTTTTTGGGGTGCGACAGCCTTTTACTTGTACATACTCTTTTCATTTTATACAATAGGGGACTACCCACTTTAAAAAAAAAAACCAAAATTGGACAGAGGAAAGTTCAGCTTGGCTTGTCTCATGTGCACCAGTCTCATGCCTATTCTTGTTAGGGATTTTTGCATGAAAACCATTGTTAGAGGTGAATTTGAAAAAAAATATTCTTAAAAATACATTAATAGACATATCACTGGATTAATTCAAATAGTGCATATATGTCATTTAAGCGTGATTTTTTTCCAAGTTTTTGACAAAAAGAAGTGATATGTCTGCAAATAAATATGCCATTTTTGCACAATTCAAATTTACACAATGATATGCCTGCTAATACATTTGCAGGAATGATTTTTTTTGCAATTTTTCATTTAACAATGATTTTTATGCAAAAAACCCTTCTCGATATAGTCTCAAAAGGGATATAGTTTTCTTCTTCTTTTCAAGTGCAAGTTTGGATACTATATTCACTCTTACTGCAAAGGAATATGAAAGTATATGGAGTACTTTATTTGTACATTGGAGGTGTTAGTTAACATGGTCCCCTTTTTTTCCAGAGGAAATGATTAAACTTTTCAAAATAAAGGACCAGAAGAAGGATGGTGCTGGAAATGCCAATGGACGGCCCGTGAGCAAGAAGCAGTCTGCCGGGGAACTTCGACTTCATAAAGGTTTTCCAGCATTTAAATTTACCGTTAGTAGTCCCTTGTATACTGGCATTCGAGTTTATTTTGTGAATCTGGCTGGCATTAGAAAGTATGAATGTTGTTGGACAACTCTGAATGCTGTTATGCATGGTCAGGGATCAGGAAGCTGCATCTTTTTGGTGAATTCTATATCTTCCCTTAAGAATTTAATTCGTCAGGATCCATTTGGGCCCTGGGCATGAAATCCGTGTGCCTGGATTGAGTTTAGTCTGCATATGGTGATAATAAAAATTGATCTGTTCACTGTGCTATAAATGTAAATCATTTTGCAAATTTGTTCTTTTTATTGCTAATGTTAGTAGGCTTTTTTGACTTTATATTTATATGTTATGTAGACATCAGTGAGCTGAACTTACCGAAGAGTACCAGCATATTATTTCCAAATGGCAAGGATGATTTAATGAACTTTGAAGTTAGCATTCGTCCAGATGAAGGATACTATATGTAAGTTATGAAGTTCTGTTGCAGCCCCAACTTTTTGATGGTTCTAGAGCTATGTGCAGAATTTGTATTGTCCAAATTCTCTGTCCTATTAGGGATTTTATGTTTACGTACTATATTTAGAGATTAGTGCCTCCAATCCTGATATTTATTTATAACTCCTCAAAATCTTAAGCTATTTAGTGAAATTCCCCATAAAATTAAAAATAAACCTCTCAAGTATTTTAAAAAAGCCCCAAAAAGGTGTTTATCAAATAAATGCGTTATTGTGAGAGCTTATAGGTAAATATATAGATTGAAAGGTTAATTGTAACCTCAAGTAGGATTAGAAGAGAGCATTAAAAAGCAATTTTGGGAGGTTATTGATAGTTTGATCCAAAATATCCCTAGTGAAGAGAGAATCTTTATTGGAGGGGATCTTAATGGTCATGTGGGTAAAGATAATAGAGGCTATGAGAGGATTCATAGAGGGCTTGGTTTTGGCAATAGAAATGATATGGGTAACACTATTCTTGATTTTGCTATGGCCTATGATCTAGCAATTACTAATACCTTCTTTAAGAAGAGGGACGAACACTTAATAACGTACAAGAGTGGAACACATATAAGTCAAATTGACTATTTTCTCATTAGGAAGGTCGATAGAGTTTTATGTAAAGATTGCAAAGTTATTCCTGGTGAGAGTCTAGCCCCTCAACATAGGTTGTTAGTAATGGATGTCACTATCCCTAAATTCAAAAGAAAGATCATTATAAATAATTATTCCAAGATTAAATGGTGGAATTTAAAAGGTAAAAGTTTAGAAACATTTAAAAATCATCTATTAAAGGAAAATATTTGGAATTTAGAACAAGAAACTAATGTAATGTGGAATAATGTTACAAATTGTATAACGAGGGTTGCAAAACAACTCGTAGGCGAATCTAAAGGTAAAAAGAATTTAGAACAAGAGACTTGGTGGTGGAGTGAGGAAATCCAAAATATCATTAGAGTAAAAAAGGAATGTTTTAAAGTTTGGCAAACTAACAAAAATGATCAAACCCTAGAAGTCTATAAAATCGCTAAAAAGAGAGCTAAGAAAATAGTTAGCGAAGCTAAATCAAAGGCATTTGAAGATTTATATAATAAATTAGGAATCCGAGAGGGTGAAAAGGACATATTTAAACTTGCTAAATTAAGAGAAAGGAAAACTAGAGATTTAGATCATGTTTGGTGCATTAAAGGTGAAGATCAAAGGGTTTTAACTAAGGATCTTGAGATTAAAGGGAGGTGGCATAGCTATTTTCAGAAGTTACTTAATGGAGATTCCGTCAATGATTTATCTTTAGAAGGTACCCAAGAGTCCACAATATTTGATAAATATCAATATTTCAGGCGTATTAAGATGTCAGAAGTGGAGGATGCTTTAAGAAAAATGAAAGTGGGTAAGGCCTTAGGACTGGATGGCTTACCTATTGAAGTATGGAAAGGCCTAGGAGATATTGGTATTCAGTGGTTAACTAAATTTTTTAATAAAATTTTAAAGGAACGGAGAATGCCAGAAGTTTGGAGAAAAAGTGTTGTAGTTCCTTTCTATAAAAACAAAGGAGATATTCAAAGTTGTAACAATTATCGTGGAATTAAGCTTATGAGTCATACTATGAAACTTTGGGAAAGAGTAATTGAAAAACGTCTCCGATGTATGACTACTGTATCGGAAAATCAGTTTGGTTTTATGTCACATAGATCTACTACAGAAGCTATTTTCTTACTACGGCAGCTAATGGAGAAGTATAGAGAGATGAAAAAAGATTTGTATATAGTTTTTCTTGATTTAGAGAAGACGTACGATCGAGTACCGAGAGAATTGATTTGGTGGACATTAAGAAAGAAAGGAATCTCTCAAGGATATGTTGATTTGATTAAGGATATGTACGACGGCGCTATTACTAGTGTTCGAACTATTACTGGGGAGACTGGTGAATTTTCCGTTTCTATAGGTTTGCACCAAGGTTCTGCACTAAGTCCGTATCTCTTTGCCTTAGTTATGGAGGAAGTAACTAAACAATTGCATGAGGATATCCCTTGGTGTATGCTTTTTGCAGATGATATTGTTTTAATTGATGAGAGTATTGATGCTCTAAATGTTAAGTTAGAGCGTTGGAGACTTGTCTTGGAGTCTAAAGGTTTTAAAATTAGTAGGAGTAAGTCAGAGTTTATGCACTGTAATTTTAGTAATGGGAGAGTGGTTCAGGAAGATATGGTTCTAATTGATGGACATAACATTCAGAAGAGTAGTAGCTTTCGATACTTAGGGTCTATCATACAAGAGAATGGGGAGATTTATGATGACGTTACACATAGGATTAAGGCAGGCTGGTTAAGATGGAGAAGTGCATCAGGTGTCCTTTGGGATCGTCGTATGCCTGTGAAACTCAAAGGGAGATTTTATAGAACGGCTGTGAGACCTGCTTTGTTATATGGTACCGAGTGTTGGACAGTACGAAAGGAACACATCCACAAAATGTGTGTAGCAGAGATGAGGATGTTGAGATGGATGTGTGGCAAGACTAAGAAAGACAAGATTAGGAATGAGCGTATCCGTAAGGACTTAGGGATAGCTCCAATTGATAGTAAAATGAGAGAAAATAGACTCAGGTGGTTTGGACATGTGTGTCGTCGCCCTAACTCAGCGCCGGTTAAAAGATGTGACCAAATCTTAGTGGATGCTAGTAAAAGAGCTCGGGGAAGGCCTAAAATGAGATGGTGCGATGTTATTAGGAAGGACATTAGTTTCTTGGGTTTAAATACGAATATTGCACTTGATAGAAATCTTTGGCGGAACATGATTCATATAGCCGACCCCAATTAATTGGGATAAGGCTCTGATGATGATGATGATGATGATGAAAGGTTAATTGTAACGATGAAAGATTGTAGGGATCGAAAACTAAAAATCCCTTACTAATATTCTTATTATTTGTTTGTTTTATTGATATTTAACTTTATGCTAGCATCTCCATACTTCTGTCTGTTTGTGTCCTGGTGAAACAAGTTTCCTGAGGATTAGAGCGCACCAAACATATTTAAACTGATTATTTCAACCTTCAATATTTTGGCCAATTATGCATCATTTATTCCATACTTCTGCTTCATATCCTTTCCTTTTGTTGGACTGACTATACTTGCAATGATCTTGGCTCACCTAGTGGTGGTACATTTGTTTTCACATTCCAAGTCTTTCCTGCTTACCCACATGAGCCACCAAAGGTCAAATGCAAAACTATGGTATGTCGTTCACAAAACTGGTCCTTCCAAGCTCCTTCGTAGGATTTATATTAAGAGTTTGCATCTGATGTGTACAAGTAAAATTTGAATATCTGTGTGCTTGCTGCCTGTCTCCTGCAGGTTTATCATCCTAACATTGACTTGGAGGGTAATGTATGTCTTAACATCTTGCGTGAAGATTGGAAGCCTGTCCTCAACATAAACACCATCGTTTATGGCTTGAATCATCTTTTTACGGTAAGTTATTCTTCTAGTTTGGAAAATGTTGCTTTTATCCAACAGAATATGGTGCATTATCATTTTCAGTTTAGGGGTTGTTTGAATTGCCATAAAATGATGAAATCAGATAATTTTGGATTCCATGGTTTTTAAATCTATAAAACCTAAATATCTAGTTTTGCTTTGCATTACCTTTCTCATGAAATCTAAAACAAGGGAAATCAGCTTGGCTGCTGTGTCAATCTTGGATTTTGTTTTCATATGTTTTACATCAATCCAAACATGGGAAATCCAAAACATGCAGGGGATTTTAGCATTTTGTGGCTATTCAAACGACCCCTTAATGTAAAAAAAATGCTCGCTGGTAGTTCATCTATGCCACATCATTTTTCAGAATTTTCCCTTGAATCATCCCGTGGAATGCTTCACTTTTGCATCGTGAATGCACGATAATGGCATTTTTTCTTTTGTCAGAAGATTTCATGCAAGAATATCATGCTTTCTGCTCCGGATGAAATTTCTGCATAGTTTTTCACAGAATTATGCCGGTCTTAGAGCAGTTTGTTAGATGTGTGATCAGTTTATTATGATATTATAGAGATTTGCATGGGAAATATACTCCGCTTTTGAATTTGATTTAACATTCCCCAGAGCTTTTCTTCTTTTGATCCAAACAGAATGATTATTATTGATAATCGTTTTGGCTGTCATACAATAGATATAGATAAGGCAAAATAAGTTTGATTGAATATGAGAATGAGTGATGTATATCAGTCAATCAGTTAAAACATAATCAGGAGTCAATTCAAAGGACATTTCTTTGGAGCTCAACTACTTCCGTGTATAAGTATTTTCAGCCTAAATCATATAATGTATCAGCTAAGGAGTAAATCAATAAAGCATGGCTAAATATCGTCAATTTGCTCGTGGTAGGAAGGTGATCTAGGATATTATGTTTAAGCTTATCACATTAAGATCTAAATGACTAATATTTCAGCTGAGAAGTAAATCAACGAAAGTACAGTTGAATTGGGTAGATAAGGCATTCAAATAATCAACTGTCAGTCAGCTAAATTAGTCAGTAGACTAAGTTGAGTGATATCCAGATGAGCTAGGAATTTGTTCAATTGCAGTAAAGAATGTTTGAATCAAAAAGATATTCAGTAGAGGCTTACTTGAACTTCAGTTGAAAGGCAATAGATGAAACATTTGGTTGAGTATCCTTTTGTGTGGATTGAAGCAAATCTGATGAGGTAGTTGAATGATTTTCAATCACAAGACTTCCACTAGATTGGTTCAGATGATTTGCCCTAGTAGCATTCAGCCATCGAAGTGTTGTAACTATAGTCAGTCACAAGAAATGCATCGACTGTGTTCAGTAGCAGGATGTCCAACTAGTAGCTTAAATGCCGTGTGAAATCTGTGTTTGGTTTCTGGCTGGTAGCTTGGCCATAGAGCTCTCCAACTCGTGGGGAATCGAGAGTCCCTAAGCAGAGACCCCAGAATCACGGGGATGAGGCTGTCCGATAACAAGTGCTGCTTTTAAAGGAGGATGATAAGATCAGCATGACTGCTCTTTTTTTTTTTTTTGAGCTTTTACTTGGTTCTTATGGGCTGCTTTTAGATTTGCTGCTTGCCCGAGTATTCGACACGTTGTGCTATTTTTATGTGCAGCACCCGAACGAGGAGGACCCCTTAAACCACGAAGCAGCTGCGGTTCTACGCGACAACCCGAGATTGTTTGAGAGCAACGTGAGAAGGGCGATGGTTGGGGGATACGTCGGCCAAATCTATTTCCCTAGGTGCATATAACTCAATTCTGGTGACGATGATTCCAGCACATGTTGGCTGCGTCCGTCTTCTTCCTGTACTACCAGCAACGCACGGGGACCCTGAGGTAGTGATGTATGCCATCCTTCTCGAGCCGAGCGTCCTGGCTGTTGGGTCTCCTTCAGTTCATCCTCACACTCCTTTCTGGGCATTATTCGTACGCAGCTGAAGAGGCCTTGACTGTAGATGCTGTAAAGACTGCATCAAAGGCTGATTTGACGGTGGGTTTGTGCTTTATGGATAGGGTTTCTCCGCATCTCCGTGTTCGTAAGTGTGGCGTGACTTGCAATTAGAGAGACTGTCTGGATTCCGATTAGAATTCTCCGCCAGTAATCCTACTCCACACATTTCCCATCATATCCGTGTTTTCCGCTCGAGTCTCTGGAACTCTCGAATAAGAGAATGAGGGAAAACAGACCATTTTGATAACGGGTTAAATTGGGTTAGGGTGAGTTAACTATGGTCGGGTAGATTGTTCCTTGTTTGATAATTTTTTTCTTAACCCGGGTCGGATAGGGTTAAAATGGATTAACTCGTTCTTACAAAATAGGTGGAATGAGTTAATCCACTCGGATTAGGGTTAGAGGTGGGGTGGGCTAACTTGGGTAAGTCACCCGTCTCTAACTTAACCCGTTATCAAAGTGGCCTTAGGTTCGCTTTGTTTGAGTGTTGGGGTAAGGTTTAACAAATTGATATAATGCGTCTCGTATCACACCTATATCGTATCAGTTAGTGGTCGATGTGTAATATATTATTTTAAATATTAAATATATTATTTTATATTAATATTATTTAATAAGTAAGTTAGTGAAAGGTGTTGTAATTTTACGTCACAACCTGGGTTCGAAACGTGTAGCATGTATGTATTTTACATTTTTTTTACATCAAAAATTTTGTAAAAAATATGACACCTTTATTTTTACAGGTAAAACACTCCGCCTTTTTAGGAAACCTTGGCCATCTCTCTAATATATTTGACACCCTCCTTACATGAATTAAATATCACTTTATGTACTTAGGATCACTTTAAAATACTGTTAAAATGTATGACGATATAAAGACGGCGATGGATTAATTTATATATATATTATTGAAAGTTTACCGACAAGACCTATGTGACATTAACTTCACGTAAAAAGAGTATGCATGCAAGTAAATGTTCACACAAATTCAATTAGGAGTATATATGAAAAGAATTCTGTATTCTTTATATATATTTTTAGCGTGATTTGGTAAATTGGTACGTTACGTCTAGTATTATATGTATCGAATTATATCATTCGATGATCGATACGATCGATATATAGTACGTAATCGATACGTTATCATATCTATATTAAAAAAATCATAAATAAGTTGATTAGAGATCTCAGGTTTAAATGTGAAGTCATCTGTTCAAATCTTTTTGTTTGTTTTTCTCCCTTAGAGATAGAAGATTAAAAAACTCTAAAATCATGTTACGTCCGTGAGATTCAAAATAGATTGCGAATCACCTGACCAACTAAGTTAAAAAATTATTTAAATTATAATATATATATATATATATATATATATATGAAAGATTTTCTTTCACTTCCGTAATAACGATGTCAAATTTTCTCTTTCTTAGACAGAAGATTAAAAAACTCTAAAAGTCACAGTCATGTTTGTGATATTCAAACTTAAACTAAGTCGCAAATCACTTAACCAAGTTAATTTTTTAATTATTTTACATTATATATATATATATATGAAAAGTCATCTGTCGATACATAACGGTACTAAATCGTATTATATCGTATTTATAAAAGAGGGATACGATTGGTACGAATGATTTGTTAAATATTAATTCTTAAAAATATTTATATAATTTAAAAGCTTTAAATATTTTATGGAATTTATCCTGATACCTTTTACGTGTTTATCAACATATTCATGGTGACTTCAATGATCTCTCACTTTCAAAACTTTTTATTTATTTTTTTATTTCTTAAAGATAAAATATCAGAAGACTCTAAAAGTCACGTGACTGTTATTGAGATTCAAACTGAAAATAGATCGCAAACTATCTAATCAACTAAGTTAATTTTTTTTGAATTATTTTACGTATAATATATATATATATATATATGAAATTTTTTCTTTCACTTCGACATGTAATAATATTAAATCGTATCGTACTATATTAATAAAAGATCGATACTAATAATAAGAATGATGTATCGAATCTTAATTTTTCGAAAAAAATATATTTATATAATTTAAAATTTTTAAATACTACTCTTATTTCTATCTCTTTATGAAATTTATCCCAATACCCTTTACGTGTTTACGACGAATTCATCGTGGCTTCAATGATCTCTCACTATGATTAAACTCCATAGGTGAGTTAACACGAGACAAATGACCGAATCATCCTTCAGAGAGACTCTCGAGGTGATTAAACTCAGATGAGTTAACATTAAGTAAATGACTAAATTACCCTCGGTCACCTAGTTAACATTAGGTAAATGACTAAACTACCTTGGTCCTCTCCCTCTCTCTCTCTCTCTCTCTCTCTCTCTCCGGCAGAGTTGAAGCAGAGGCTGAGAGGCCCTCGGCCATGTTGACGTAGCAGCAGAGGATGTTGGCAGTGGCGTGTGTGGCAGATGTGGGTGTGGCTGTCGACGCAACAACAGAGCCCCCCCCTCTCTCTCTCTACTGATCCCATGAAAGCGGATGGCGGAGGAGAAGGGATTGGGGGCAAAGGGGGATGTTGGCCACGGCGGCATTGGGGCGGGTTGAAGGAATCGAACGTTGCTGTCCATTTTGGTCCAAGCATATATATAGGACCCTATATGTAGGGCATAGATGCCGCCTCCCAGAGGCTGCAGCGGGGCTAGACTTCCGAGAGAGGCAATCATATCCATTGGTGATCTCCAGTTGTGCAGGACCGGAATCATGCTTTCTATGGCGGCCTCTCGCGTCCCGAGGGGTCGCCCCCACCCGCCCCCACGGCACTCCACTCCAGCTGTTCGCTCAAATGCTTCTTAAGGCATATTTATGTCTTCCTGGACTTTTTCCATCCTCCTCTCTCAACCCGTCGTACGGATTGAGCATTCTTCGGCTTCGAGTCCACCCGCATGCACGGTTATGCTGGGCAGAACCCACGAACTAATAAGTAAGTTCCATCTCCTTCCAAGGAATAGCAGCTGGCGAGTAGTAGTAAGTAGCTAACAGATGCAGAACACTTATATGTATGCGATTGGTAGCTAGTAAGCTAGCGGCGGCAGACCTTGTATGCATGCGCTTTGTCCGGCTCATCAGTAATAGACATCGTACCAGTAGGCGAGTATCCGCAGCTTCACATCTCTTGTATTGCAGTGCGTGCACATAACTGATCCCGTAGGACCCAAATGAAGCTTCTGGACTGCCATCTCGACGCATGCACAGCTGGCTCAGCTTGAGACACTCTGCACTTGCACCCGTGTCATCATTGACCCATTAGAATGTAGCTCCACTGACCTCCGGGGTCAAGGTTACTTCACGTGGGATGTGGAGATCCAGCGGCGTTGACCTAGCTTCTGGGGAAAAGAATCTGACCCTACTCCTCCACTGTGGGATCGATCGAAGAAACTCACAGCTCCACTGACCTCCGGGGTCAAGGTTACTTCACGTGGGATGTGGAGATCCAGCGGCGTTGACCTAGCTACTGGGGAAAAGAATCTGACCCTACTCCTCCACTGTTGGATCGATCGGACTCCCCAGATGCTACCTGCAAACTCGTCGCAATGTTAATGTAGGGCGGCAGGGAGTCGATTGCGACGTCCTTGCAGCCTCCACAGACCTCGATCTCTTCATGTCACGAATATTCTCGAATGAGGTGACGGGAGAGGAGTGTGTGAGACCTCACTCACTGTGACCCTTTGTGGTTTGTCTCTGACCTTGAGCATTCATTCATCCATTGGAGATCAGCATCCCCCCCCCCACTCCTGTGTTGCTGGCCTAGCTAAGTCCCATTAATTATTGGGACACCTCCTCCACACTCGGCAATCACAAGAGGTCTATGTACATATGGACCCAGATACTTTTTATGCATGCACATGGACCCTCATACTGCAAACCTCATCATGTGATTAAGTAGCAGGGCCTTCAAATGGATAATGCAAATTATGCACCAAACTGCATGCTCATCACTGGAGGGACACCTTGCATGGCATCCACAGAAGAAACAACGGGGTCAGCTTGGCCCATGCATGTAGGTGACGGGTTAGCACATGAGGAGGAGAAACAAAAGGAGGCGATAGTGTCAAAAAGCTTGTGGGGGCAGCAAGAGCACTCAAAACCCAACTGTGCTCTCTGGTTCACGAACCTCTCGATCAGGCTGCCGCTAGACCCATCCATTGACGAAGGAAGGTGGTGATGTCTAGATTCGCATGGGCAGTTGATGGTGTAAAAAGATTCCATCCGTTTTTTTCTTCTCATCTTCATCACCAGTAATACAAACTACTGCATCAACTTTAACGTGGGATTAATTCTTTTTCTTCTAAAAGGGCCAATCGATCCAGGGACCTTATCTTTTCCGTCTGACTGAAGAGTCCTTTTCGACTATCTATGGATGGCCAGGAACATCATTCTTTTATCGGTTTTGGAGATCATCAAGGTGGGGGGAAGCCATTGGGGGAGGGGGGGCGGGCATGCCTATAAAAGGCCAACAAGGTTGTGAGTCGAGCCTTGCAAGCTGCAAACAAGTGTTGTGAGGGCTTTCGTCTGAGAACTTGTGCGTACGTAGCTGCCCAAGGAGCCTCTGAGACCCCTTGTACTGTTTCAGTGTTACTCCTCCGCAGTGTCAACATGGTTTGTGTTCTCAGACTTGTTCCTCCCCTCCCCCCTCCCCCCACCCTGCAGAAGGGATTAAGCACCACTTTGGGTTGATGCCCAACTAATTAATTAGTTCCCAACAGATTAGTTCTATTACGTAACGTGTCTTTGCGATTAATTATTATTCCACCAGGAAGGAAAGATGAGCTGGGCAGTAGCCGATGCGGTGGATTACAAGGGATTCCCTGCGGACAGGGCCAAGACGGGCGGCTGGGTTTCTGCAGCGCTCGTTCTAGGTTGGTCTTCTCTCTCTTCACTCGTTATCCGACACTGTGCTCTACTTAAAAATGAGAAGGGGGGAAAAGTGTAGATTCCCGTTTGTGAAAGAACAGTGTTCATATTGTTGAATTAACGACGTCACATATATATGTCTTCTCATATACATCAATTTTTCTGTTTGAATTTTAACTTTGGGGTTATTTAGTTGGCATGCTATATATAAAATATTGCAAAATATCATAAAACATCGTAAAATAGTATTTTTCATATGTTTAGAACTACACCCTGAATTATTTTATAGTGTTTTCCTTAGTTAGGTTTCCAAGTGCAATCAGCTGACACATGTGATGCCCTATTTAACTCAAAACCACTTGAAACTAAAATAAGAGATCTGAAAGCCAAAAATATATATTTTATAAAGTTTAAAACTGATGATTTTAAAATCTATATTTTAGATTATCTTACAACACGCCAATTAAATTAATGATGACCCCTGTATGTGTGTGACCATTGAGAAAAATAAGTGAGGTGCAGAACTCTGGGAATTCGAAACTGTCTCGCAGTGATGACAAGTTTATTAATTTTTGGACTCACGGTCGTCAATATATCTTTATGATTCCCTCTCCACTCACATGGAAGAAATAATAGTAATATGAAGAAAAGCCAAATTAAGAGACACCTAATTAATATTGAAAGTTCATCCGGATTCCGGATAAGACGGTGCTCGGCGAGTGGCCCAGCGGACCCAGGAACAGAACTATCGTGCTTTTGATCTTTTTCTTTTCCTCACTTTTTGTGTGGAAGCTACCAAAGGTTGATGAGGGTGATATTTGGCAGCGGGACACATCCAGCTTTAGAAAGATTACACACAGGCTTTCCATGCTAGGAAAAGGCCCACAGTGCTGCAGTTCCCCCTCTCACGTCAATATGTATGTGTAAGATCATGGGCCAGTGCCCTGGCCCCGAAAATAAGATTCATGGTCAAAGAAAAAGTTCACTAGCTCTTTTCTCACATCCATCCACCAGGGCGGTGCAGTCAACTGCTCAACTAGGAATACTCTTCTGTTACTGATTTTACTGATGATGATGATGATGATGATGATGGACTCTGGGTCACTCAGCAGACTCTCTCTGAGAGACAGACACACACACAGACACGATTCATCCAGAAGAAGAGGAGAACATAAAGAGAGTGAGTACTGTACTGTGTTTCACATGCAGGGATTGAGATCTGCGAGAGGCTGTCGACGATGGGGATCGCGGTGAACCTGGTGACGTACCTGGGCGGCACCATGCACCTGCCCAGCGCGGAGTCGGCCAACATCGTCACCGACTTCATGGGTACCTCCTTCCTCCTCTGCCTCCTCGGCGGCTTCCTTGCCGACTCCTTCCTCGGCAGGTTCATGACCATCGCCATCTTCGCCACCGTCCAAACGCTGGTCAGCGCGCACTGCTACTTCTACTAGTATTATTCCCACTGCATGCTCTCTCTCTCTCTCTCTCTCTCTCTCTCTCTGCGAACGTAGTATTAATTCCCTCTACCGAAAGCCATGGTGATCGTAAGATATATATATATTGATATGTGCATCAGGGAACTGGAATTCTGTCTGTATCGACGAGACTGCCATCTCTTCGTCCGCCGCCCTGCGAGGGCGGCGTCTGCCAGAGGGCTACCGGCCTCCAGATGGGCATCCTCTACCTGTCCCTGTACATCATAGCGCTGGGCACCGGCGGCCTCAAGTCGAGCGTCTCCGGCTTCGGGACCGACCAGTTCGACGACAAGGACGAGAAGGAGAAGTCCCAGATGGCCTACTTCTTTAACCGGTTCTTCTTCTTCATCAGCACCGGCACGCTGCTCGCCGTCACCGTGCTGGTCTACATCCAGGACGAAGTCGGCCGGAGCTGGGCCTACGGCATCTGCTCCGTCGCCATGCTCGCGGCCATCGCGGTGTTCCTCTCCGGGACCCGGCGGTACAGGTACAAGAAGAGCACGGGGAGCCCCATCGTCCAGATCCTCCAGGTCCTTGTGGCGGCCGCGAAGAAGCGGAAGCTCCCCTACCCATCCAGCGTTAGCGCCTTGTACGAAGACTGCAGCGGCCCCTCGAGGATCCACCACACGAATCGGTTCTGGTGAGATGATCGAAACCAAATTATATAACTTGCTCTGATCTAGCCGATCACTGTGTTAACTGGACCAGTACTTCTGCACACATTACATGTGGACATGATCGATCTCTTCTCTTACATGCATGCAGTTGTCTCGACAAGGCAGCCATTATGGTTCAAGGGGACTACAACCTGCAGGGCTCCGCGTCTCCCAACCCATGGCGGCTGTGCTCGGTGACCAGGATCGAGGAGGTGAAGATGATGGTCAGGCTGCTGCCCGTCTGGGCGACCACGATTATCTTCTGGACGACCTACGCGCAGATGATCACCTTCTCCGTCGTGCAGGCGTCCACCATGGAGAGGTCGATCGGAGGCTTCCAGATCCCGGCGGGGTCCCTCACCGTGTTCTTCGTGGGCGCCATACTGATAACCCTCGCCATTTACGACCGGGCCATCATGCCCCTGTGGAAGAAATGGAAGGGCGAAGAAGGTAACCCTTTTGCAGCAGCAGTCGACAGGACACGGTGGGACGGTCGAGTCGATGATGGTGGTTGTGTAGCTTGGTCTGATTTCTTTCTTTCTTTCTTCTCCTTGCAGGTTTCAGCAATCTGCAGAGGATAGCGCTCGGGCTCATCCTGTCCACGGCCGGGATGGTGGCGGCGGCGCTGGTGGAGGTGAAGCGGCTGTCTGTGGCTAGAAGCACAGGCAATCCCGCCGCAGACGCCACCCTCCCCATCAGCGTCTTCACCCTGATCCCGCAGTTCCTCCTGGTGGGCGCCGGGGAGGCGTTCATCTACACGGGCCAGCTCGACTTCTTCATCACCGGGTCCCCGAAGGGGATGAAGACGATGAGCACGGGGCTGTTCCTGACGACGCTGTCGCTGGGCTTCTTCGTGAGCAGCTTCCTGGTGTCGGTGGTGAAGAACGTGACGGGCGGCGGCGGCGGCGGGGGCGGGTGGCTGGCCGACAACATCAACGACGGGCGGCTGGACCGCTTCTATTGGCTGCTGGCTGTGCTGGGGGTCATCAACCTAGCCGCGTTCCTGGTGTGCACCCTCGGCTGGCGCAACCCCGCGCCGCCACCGCCGCCGCCGCAGGAGGAGGAAGGCGGGGTGGAGATGGAGAAAGTATGATCGATCTAGCAAGAACTGCGTGCGCCCAGTAGTCGATCGGCTGCAGACGTGATGACGTACAACTGCTCTCGCTAATTAAAAGCGTATAGGGATCATCCAAATGTTTGGATGCAGTGAAGGAATTTTACACTACTAGGTGGCTGGGCATCAGTAGAATTAGCTAGCTGGCATGAAGAGACCAAGTGCAAGCGGGCATTTTTTCTCTCTTAAATTTGTTCACTTGCACAGAGCTAGCTCCCTGTGTCTCTGTGTGTGTGTTTGCGCTTGTGATTGTGATCGAACTGCAGGTTGAAAGGATCAAAATATAATGGCTGTGGGTTGTGTTCTTTCTTCCTCATCCCACCTTCTTTTCCACTGGAGGCAGTCTAGCTGCCATGGACGGCTCATCATGTATAATACATATGGTGGATCGATTCAGGGGCCGGCCATGGATATATTTCTTTATCGGTGGGGGATCGACATAAGTAGTTCTATGATAGAAAATATTAATAGGGTGTTTGGGAGCACTTTTAAAATAAAAACTCTTTCTATCAAAAAAAAATATACTATGTCAATTTTTAACTTCTTTTTTAAAATTGATAGAAACCGATAACTATGTGTTTGATAAAATTATTGTATTTTTTAAATTTTGTTCATACCCGTTTGGTAACCCAAATTTAAAATTTTAATTATTGAGAGTTCTGAACAAATTGCCGGACCCACGGGAGTTCTTCCGTCTGTGCTTGTGCTTGACGGGAGTTCTTCTTTCGCGGTGGCGGCCGGCAGAGAGGCCGTCCGCAGACGGCGACAACGGCGTCACCGACAGGCTGCGGCAGGCGGGCCTCCGTGGTGCCCGTGGTGGGTGCGCAGTCCGGTCGAGGAGGAGGAGGAGGGGGAGCCGTGGGGGAGGGGGGCTGTGCAGGGCGCCGGCCACGGGGGAGGGGATGCCGGCCGCAGGGGAGGGCAGGGGGAGGGACTGCGCGGGGGGGGGGGGGGTGCCGGAGCCGGAGGGGGGGAGGGGGAGGAGCTGCGTGCGGGGCCTGTGCGCATGGGGGGGCCGTCGGAGCCGGTCGGGGAGGGAGGGGGGATCCGCCGGGGAGGGGCTGCGCGGGATCCGCCGAGGAGGGGGGGAACGGTCGGGGGAGGGGACGCACGGGGAAGAATGAGAGACTGCAGTTTCAAAAAAAAAATTAGTCGGGAGTTATTTTTTTTCTGAGGAAGATTTGTATAGGAGTAGGTTCTCTCCCTGAAATTTAAGAGAGTCGTACCAAACACCTCACAATTGAGTTCTATCTCTCTTTTTTTAATTTAAGAGAGAAAGAGGTAAAAAAAACGCAATCAAACACCCCCCCATAAATGGCGGCACAGGATCCCGAAGGAGAATCCTATACCCATCCCCTTCGGCGTCTAGAACGGCACATCATATCATGAGCTGATGGAGTTCGTCAATCAGTGGCTGCTGTCCTACCAGGTAAATGCGCAGTCCGACACACGATCATCACCACCACCACCATAACAACTGAGTAGCAAACCATTTGCCACAGCATCTGTTGTGTGTATTACCACCATTAGTAGTAAACGTAAGATACGTAGGAAATCGTCAGATAACCGGGGCCTAGGGAGGATGCGGAAAAAAAAAACGATGTAAAATAAATGAGATTTGACGAGCAAGCTCCCGGCGAGGATCGAACTCGCGACCTTTCGCTTACGAAGCGAACGCACTACCACTATGCTACGGAAGCTTACGGGGGGGTTCAACTGTACATTACAGATACCTGAAGTAAATGTTAACCTTCCAGTCCAACGCACAAAAGGAAGGAAGGAAGGAAGGAACACACTCCAAAGGAAAAGGCAAGGAAATGGAGAGGGAAAAGATGTCGGATAAACAGAAGCTTACAATACAAAGATGAACTGCTGCAAGCCAGAGGGAGAAGAACAAAGACGTGTCAAAGAAATCTATCTGTGAAGTAGATGAGAGCCCTCTAAATATTTCTCTTTAACAATTCCCTTCAAATAATAACAAGAGAGAGAATAGTGTTACATGCTGACATATAAAATCAAGATATATATAAAATAATTGAAGAGTAATCAATCAAGAGAAATATACATATACTTGTCTTGATTGGTCGCCATACCCCAAGACCCATCTTTCTTCTGATGTGTTAATCTCCAAATTAATTAAGCTCATGGGGGCAATGGCTCCCTGCCCCTCTTCCTTTCGCAATGAAATTACCAAATTAACCCAACAAATTTTTTTTTTGACTTCAATAAGGGATTAATGTCAAATTTGAATAAAAATCACCTCTCCCCAACCAACTTGTTAATTAGATGATTTTCGAGTTAATAATTTGTACAACTCGTGCCGATGATCTCGGTATCTCCTACCCGCCAACTCGTAGATACGATTGCCACTACTGCAGACCTCGTCTCCAACTTTTTAAGCTCATATATATTATTTGTCCCAAAAAAAATAATAAGAAATATGAATTGGTAGATATATATAAACTGGATATTATAATGTAGAATGAAATTAACTTGCATTTGAAGGAATGATTACCAAAACCTTTTCATAAACTCTAGACTTTTGTTCTTCTGAAAGTTGGTTCCATTGGTTTAGACACATTCTCGGGAAGACAGGGATTTACCAAACTCGAGAGATCTCGCCAACTAAATTATGGGCATTATTCCCAGACAGCCTCCTAATTGATTAAGTTTCATATCAATATTCTGAGCTGGGGTAATTACTATGCATTACCGTGTGCTTTGATTTTTTTTTTTTAACGCCCCAAGCCCCTTAATTAAACATCCCTCATCCACTTTTACCCGTGTTATTAAGTACATACTTGAATGTGGAAAGCCCCATTCACATTGACAATGAGCGGAACATCAGGTGAGGTTTCATGTTTAGACGTTGACTTGTTGCCTCCGTGTTGATATCATGCAATAGAATCATAAAGTTGGAATTGACATTTATCTTTTTTTTTCTCTTTTATTTACATGAATTTGTGGTCTGAGACCGGGGGATCCAAAAAGAGGAACGGGGGAAATGGGTTCAAAATTAGCGCTCCATAATTTTTCATAAATCGAGGGTGAGTGATCTCGTTAACTAACAACCTGACATCTGCGAATTATCCGGAGATGGGTGATCCTGCTCCACTCACTGGGGAGTAGAATCAAACCCACGACCTCTTTATTGTGGGGGGAGGTTGTGAATCACCTGAGACATGCCTCATGTTCAACATTGACATTTATCAATTTCCAAAGTGTTGTGATATTCAAAACGTGAAGGTACCCATGAACTTGGTCCATGGGCCCACACAGTCCGCGTGCAACCGATCAAAATGGTGCATCGCACTTGAGGAGGGTCCGCAAGAGCCATTTGTAGGGCAGTCCACGGGCAGCCGGCCGAGTCGACCTCATAAGGCCGCACACTTTCTTGGTGGCCATGGCTAGTGGCACCCATCCCATCACACACCACAGTCACACTGATGAATGATGGAGGCTGACTTGGGCTGTTGACGGCCGTGGCCATGATGGTGCATGACGCCGAGCCTCCATGCATGCCATTGGCGGTGGCGCTTCGGCCACATATTCCTATCTTGCACTCATTCGTGCCGGCCTATGACTGTGCGTGCCAGTGGGGGAACTCGGGTCACAAGTGCTTGGGCCAGTGGGCGTTGGCCAATGGTTGTGTGCACCTACGACGGCCCTCGCCATCACGCTATGATTCGTGAGCAAGTAGCTCGACGCGCGTCCAAACACCATCGCGACTACGCAGGGTGAAATGGTCATGATAGGGTTAGCGGCTACGACCACTGCACAGGCCCTGCCGGTTGCGATGGTTGTCACAGTGGTGGACACGGCGTCACTGGCACTGGTGCACCCAAGCGGACAACCTACCCCCACCGTCGTGGCCGGTGTGCCGACAATGGTGCCTTCGCTACCCACTCATGGTTCACTACTCACATGTCTCCCACGCTATCAAGTGTCGACGTGATAGCACGATCTCCTACGCATGCGGACAGGGACTATTATCCATCGTCAACATCATCCTCGTAACCATCTTTTTGTGCAACATGTCTCTATGCTGGGATTTTGGCTAGTAAACGCCGCATTTCATTATTTGCGCATTAATTCGTGGACACAGAATGGGGTCCTCCGAAGACATGTCTGAGGGAGGCTCACTAAGGAGAGGGATGAAGGGAGAGAGTGCGGGCCGATCTGCCATGGTCTAAAGAAATATAATTACGAACTCATGGCTCAAACACCACTGCTAACAAAAATCGAGTATAACATAACTAGAGTGCGAGGCTTACCTTGTTAGTGGAAGCAAAATTCACACGTGCACATGCGATCGCAACGGAGAAGGCTATTAAAGTCTCTCCAAGAAACTTCGCGCTCCAAGACTTAAGAGACAACGGTGATGATCCTCCGGAGACATAGTCGAGACGAGGAGGAGCACAATGTAGACATGCTCAATGAACGAGGTGTAGCCAATAATGGGTGCAGCCTAGTTATTTTTCACACTGAAAAGAGGAGAGGAGAGAGAGAGGTCACAGCATTTAGGCTCCTTCTTGGGGTCTGGTCACATGCAATCCCCATGTGAACCCTCCTCTCGTACTTACATGAGAGGGAGATTGCCTTGAGGAGAGAGGATCCCTTTTGGAAAGGGAATCTTCCCTTCCTCATCGTGCCTCCGTGCAATCCCACTCTAGTGGGATTGCTACAGGAGGTGGGGGACAAGTGCTGCTCCCCTTTAGGAGAGCACCAGCCCCTTTGCAGCTGGGATTGCCCTAATGGGCACCCCATTCTCAAGGGCCCAGCCCATTTACTAACAACTAGAAATCCAGTGATCCTCTCAGATTGTATCCAACCCATTCTGAATAATATGGAATGAGTAAGCTTTGAGTGTCTCTTACTCTGAGAATAGCTGCCCATGTGTCTAAACATGTGCATGGTTTATTAAGGCCGTGTTTAGTAACACAACCTCAATGGCTCGATTTCAAATAATCTCCTTTCCGTACTTGCTGCTGCAGAGTGTGAGAGATTTTGAATTATGTTGAATCGCAAGAAGTAGGGTCTCAGGTGCTTTGAAGGATTCGGGAAGGCGGCAGAGTTAGTGCCAATATCTCCTGCCTCTAAGAATCTTCTCGCACGGAAGTCAATGCACAGCTGGAGATGATCCGAAGGGTTGATTTGATGTCAAAAATTTTAATGATTAGAATCTCCGCCCACTGCGTTACCAAACGTGACCTTAACCAACACTTTTGCCCCAAAATAACAGCCCACGAGAAACTATAATCTTACAGAAAATTCTGTTGGAATATTTGGGCATAGTCCCCTGGACAATAGTCCTATATTGATTAAATGAGTTGTGGTTCACGTGCTTATGACACTGGGCCTGTGTATCTCAACACCGTGGTTTTGTGGATTCAACATAGTATCAGAGCATGGTCTTGGCCCAACTCCTCTTGTCATCTCCACCCGATTAATGTCCACGGCCCATCTTGGCCGTGAGAGAGAGTGTTAGAATATTTAGGCATAGTCCCCTGGACAATAGTCCCGTATTGATTAAATGAGTTGTGATTCATGTGTTTATGACCCTGAGCCTGTGTATCTCAACACCATAATTTTATGGATTCAACAAATTCCACACCCTCCCCCATTCTGCTCCATCTCGTTTCAATCCAACAAAACTGAAATACTAGTACTACTTCAGTACGTGAGCTTTGTCCATTTCGGTTTTGAAAGAGCCCAAGGTGGCAGAGACCCCTCCCGATAACGCTTGATTAACAGGTAAAAAGAGATGACGATATCATTATCACAAGCCCCATTAGCGCAAATTAACAATACTTGTACTGCATAATCCAGATTGCTGGAAAATATTTAAAGAGCTAGGGAAAACATGGTAATAGGTCCATACCTTTTCCTCGTTAATCAAACAGTGAATGGCAAACATGATTTGGAGGAAATAAAATGAGCAATCTTGAGACGCTGTCCTAGACTCATAAAAATTGATAACTTGGTAGGAAGCTCAGCAACCTTCTAATCGGACTCCATTTTAATGGATGCCATAAGAACATCACTCAAGAACATCGCTAATTAATAGGCTTAAAGGTGTCATTGATCAGCTTGTGGATGAACATCATACGACTTTTATTAAGGGCAGGTCCATTCTTGTATGACTTCTTGGCAACCCAAAAGTCTACATGATCAAAAAGAAAAAAAGAAATGTGCAGTGCCCAAACTTATACTTTGAAAAATCATACGACCAAATGAGTTGGAATCGTATTCATAGAAATTTGTACATCATGGGGTTTAAGCATAAATATTGGATAAACTGGATACATGCTTACCTTGCCACTGCCAGAGTTTCAATATTGTTAGAAGGTGAACCATGTGGTTTCTTTAACAGCTCAAGAGGACTTCGTCAAGGGAAGGGGATCCCATCTCCCCTTACCTATGTATCTTGGTTAGCCTAATTCTCAGCAAGATGAGGAACAGGGCTGAGGAAAATGATTTGATTGATTGGAGGTGTATGGGTAGGCAAAGGAAGCATGTGTAGCACTCACCCAAGTACAATATTCTTGATGATGCTGTATTATTCACAAAAAGAGAGGACGAGGAACTTATTAACATCAGGAAACCTATTAGTGTTTCTTGAGGCTACCATGGGTCTGAAGATTAATTACAAGGAATCAGAAACCATTGGTATAGGGGTCGGCTGAAGATAATTAGAAATTTGATGATTATATTCCCAGGTAATATATATCATCTTTTCCTGCCAGATACTTGGGCTCACCCTCATCTGATGGTCTGTTGAGATTGCAAGACTGGAATGGACTTGCTAAGAAGTTTGATCAGAAGGTGGAGGTGTGGAAGGCTAAATTGCTCTCCAGTGGTGGAAGATGGGTTCTTTCCAAGACCATATAGCCATCCCTTGCTATTTACCTGCTTTCAGTCATGTTGGCACGAAGGACAATGGTGAGAAGGAATGAATTCTATTTAGGAGCAGTTTCCTCTGGGAAGGAGCAAATTTCAAATGGGGAAGCACTTCATCTTCTTAGGGCGCGTTTGCGAACGGCCCCGACTTACAGCTTCTCATGAAAATCTTCCATCCGTACGAATGCACGTCGCTTTCAAAATTTGCAATGATGAAAAATCTCCGAAATCTTCTTGTAACCTGCTTATGAGAATTCCCTTTATTTGACAAGTTTTGTATCTACGCTCGAAAACCCAAACCTGCATGTCCGCGCTCAAAAACTCAGACACCCTTAGACGTTTGAAAAAAAATTAAAACGTGTCAGAGGATTATGGCTCGAAAGCCGCTGCCGTAGGCGTTCACAAACGCGCCTTTAGGTGAGACAGAGTCTCTGCAGGAGTAAAGTAGGAGGGGGGAGTAGGTCTGGTTAGCATGTCAGTCTTCAACCCTAGGCAAGTGATTGTGGAAATTATGATGGTAGAGGAGAAAAGGTCTGGTTCTTCCTGTTTAGCGAAGGGGAGAGCCATTCTTGTAGACTTCATTTTAAAAGAGATTTCAGTTCACACACCCAGAGACCGAGGAGTCTGCTCACCAGTCTCCGTCTGACTGGATAGCATCATCAGCAGGCCAAATTCCAGGGCTTGGGGGGGTGGGAGAAGGATGGTTTATTCTCAGTGAAAACCTTGCGTGGCATCTCTTCAACATCGTGGTTGCCCTGCCGAGTCATTTGGAATAAATTGATTTGGGATGCCGGAGTCTGAGACATTCACTACCTTTCCCATGACAGGGAGGTCATGACTTCATGACAGGCTGAAACACGGACTTCAAAAACCAAGAAGACACATCTAGCCAATCGTGGATCCATTATTATAAACTATAAAAGTAATTATTGAATTTGATAGTCTAAGACGTACAAATTTGGAGTGTCTCCTCTAATATATTGTTCCTGCTATGTCCGAGGGCGACTAGGGTTTTGTCCATTTTTACCGGTAAAAATACCCTCAAAGGATAAGACTTGGGTATTACTTATAATCTCCTTTTAGGGCTCTTTTACCAGCAAAAAAGGTCAAAACCTTAGCCGCCCTAGGGCGTAGCAGGGATAATATTTCAAAGGTGACACTTCAAATTTGTACGTCTTCATTGGTGTCGTCTGTATAAGTACAAAGCCCACCTTTGCTGAGGGACTAGTGTAGAGACCTAAGAAGGGGACTCAAAAGATCTCATATTGAAAACTACAAAGTTGGGCATATACTTATAATTAAGACTCATGTCTTCTCCTTTGAGGGCCCTTTTGTGCTTATTGGAGATCTTTTGAGCCCCCTTCTTGGGCCTCTACACTAGCCCCCCATCAAAGGTGGACTTTGTGCTTATTGGGCGGGGGTTCTCACAGACGACGTCAATTAGGGGTGAGCATAATTCGGTTTCAACATGAAAATTAAACCGAACCGACAGATTTGGTTTGGTTTGGTTCGGGTTAAAATTCTAAAAAAAATGGTTTGGTTTAAAACCGAACCGTATTTAAAAATTCTAAAACCAAACCGGATACTTTGCATTTGGCACACACCGCGACGGCGTGAACCGCACACGGTCACACGGCCACGCCCCACGCGATCCCTCGATTCCCTCCCTCACCGCGCAGGCCGCAGTAGTGCAGCACCGCAGGTTCCCAGGCGCAGCCGCGTAGAGGCACCCGCCGGCGTCGCACGCAGGTGATTCACCATCTACTCATTAGTTCAAAGTCTTCAGACTTCAGAGCACTGGAGTGTAGCCAAACAGAAGCACCGGCTGTGTTGGATTGTATTCTTTTTTTTCTTCGTTTGCGGGTGGTTGGCCGGGTTTAGGGATCCAACATTCGAGTGATGTTTATAAATGATAGAGTATTAGGATGCATCTATGAGATGTTTGTATTGAAGCAAATAGATTTATCATCTGGTGCACTTGCTTGTTGTAAATATGGAAATCAAAACTTGAAAGTGATTATTGGTAATGGTTGCTTTTGTTTGCTTTGGCGTTGTGGACACCAAAAATTACACACCCATGATATCCTACTCAGCCCAGTATCAACAACGGCCCGAGTAAATAAGCCCCGGGAGAGATTGTCGTGAAGTCACCTCCAGGAGTCACGACAGTGAAGAGAAACCAAGCACAAAAAGGCCCACAATCCGTGAGCCTCGAGAAGAGCCAAACAGGCCACGACTCGTGTCCATAATGGGCTCAGAACGGCGTCAGAAACACGCCCAATTTTGGCCTTCAACGGCACGCCCCAAGGCCTTCAGCGGCACGCCCCCAATGGCCTTCAGCGGCACGCCCCCAGGGCCTTCTGCGGCACGCCCCAAGGGCTTCAGCGGCAAGCCCCCAGGGCCTTCAGCGGCACGCCCAAATGGGCCTTCAACGGCACGCCCCCAGGGTGTAACGACCCGAGAATCCGATTACCGGGAAGGCCCGATAACCCGAGACTCGTACCGCCACCCACGAGTCTGAAGACTCGGAAGGGTTAAAAGGATGGTGTGGAAACTACATAAGCATCACAGATAATTGCAGAAATTAAATAGTTATAATATTAAGCAGGAAATAAATTAACAATTTACATGGTCTACAATAAAATAGCAACAACAGCAACAGTAGTCCACGACTAGTACAGTGACAAGAAAGAAAAGTACAGCTACACGGGGCATCCCCCGGCTCTGACCTCTGGCACTACCTCTGGGCACCCGCACCACGCTGCGCTCCTGACGCGCTCCCCGAAGGTGGCGCCTCACCTGAAACACGGTGAAAACACGCAGGGAATGAGTCTCAGAACAAGACTCAGTAGGGATCACTCGAACCCTACCTCGAAAAACGAGAAACCACTACTCTAGCGGTAGGAAAGTACCTCGGAAAGGAAAGCCCTGTACTCTACAGAACTAGACCCTACGGCACGCAAACCGACACACGTGCCACGGTACGAGAAGACCGAAACTCAACGGTCGAACCGTCAAAACCCGAAGGTCGGAAACACACGACTGACAGTCTGACACTCCGTACTCGACAGGAGTACCACCCACTAGAAGCACAGCCGGTAGCGTCCCCTGACGTCTTACACCGCACCGCAGGTGAACCGCCTGACGTGGTAGGTCCTACCCGAGGCGCGAACACCGTACAAGTAACCACAAACAAGTGACTAGCTGGGGTCACGCCCGTCGACGTGGGTCCAACCGCCCCCAACCACGTGTGCACACACAGACCACGCGTCCCAGGTCTGGCCCTCTGACCGGTTTTCCCCTCAGCCGGACTCTGGCTGCAAGACGTGGGGCCCAACGGTAACCGGTCCACAAACCGTCTCGAAAGGTCGGCCCGTACACCACTCCCTGGTGCGACTAGCACCCGCGTACTAGTAGGCTACGACTAGTGGAGGGTCACTGAAGGAGTAGACTCTCGAGTCAACGGAAAACGACGTCCGAACCCGACAACAGGTGGGAATCACCCCACACACCAGCCCCGTCGCACGGTGACCACGGTCGGAAAGGAAACAGACGCACGGCCCACGGTCAAACGCCTGACCGAGGCGAACGGGACTTCCGGACACCAAAAACACGGTCACGGAACTCCACGGGGTGCCCGGGACGCACGCACGGCCCAAGGGGAACACCCAACAACGACCTGATCGCGCTAGGGATACCCAGCGCGACAGGGACCATCGCGCTAGGGAACCCTAGCGCAACAGCGAAGATCGCGCTAGGTCTACCTAGCGCGACAACGACCATCGCGCTAGGTCTTCCTAGCGCGACAAGGATGATCGCGCTATGACCCCATAGCGCGACAGGAACCGCCTCCTGTTCATCTTCTCCGATGAACGCGCTCGGTCGGGGCAGCGCGACCTCCAAGAACGCGCTACTGGAGTATAGCGCGTTCTCAGTCCGCGGTCGAAAACGGTAAGAACGCCCAAAAAACCCAACCACGCCCCCATACCTCCATAGGAGAGGGGGAAAACAAAGGGGAAGACCCCTGGGGACCCCTAGCATGATTCTAGGCCCTCAAAACACGAATCCATGCATTGAATCCATAGATCGGGCGAGCTCTCCCCAAATCATGGAAAAACCCAAAAACGCTCAAATGATCCCCTCTCGGCCTCCCCGCGGCCTATAAATCACGGAAAAGAACGGCATGAGGCTAAGGAACGTCACCCTACCTCGATGGAGCGAATGCTCCGCCGGATCGATCACGAATCACGAAGAATGCTCGAAGCTTCACGAACTCCCCACGCTTCCCACGCTCGCCGCACGCCCACGAGATCGCCTCACCGTCGCCCACGCGTCCGCGCCGTCGCCCCGCCGCCGTCCGTAGCCGGAGAGGGGCTCGCCACGTCCGAATGGGAGAGAGGGAGAGAGAGGGGGCTCACGGTCGCGAGAGAGAGGGAGAGGAAGAAGAAAGAGAAAAGGGAAAAAGAAAAGAAAAAGGATTAGGATTTATAGAAAATCCGAATTTTCGGAAAAATACCGAAAAATAGAAAAATACATTTCTGGAATCCTCGGAACGCACCGATCGCAACGGTACCACTCGTGCCCGGGTGAACGGCCCAGTTAACCCGCAGCGAGCGTCCGAAGGAAAAGCCGAAACACACGCCGGGAATCGGAAAACACACGCGGAAAAGCCGCGGAACGCCTCCGGGCCTCCGAAACGACTCCGGATCGCGCCGATCCGAACACGAAAGATGTCCGAAACGAAATTTCGGACACAACAGAGCTGGACGCTCCGAAAACCAGATCCGGGACCCACGAAGAAGGATCCGAAAGGTCCGGGATATTACAGCCCTCCCCCCTTAAGGAATTTCGTCCTCGAAATTGAGAACAACCAACGGGGAAAGAAGAGGAAGACTCACTCAAACAGATACGGGAACTGCTGACGCATCTCGTCCTCACGTTCCCACGAAGCCTCACCACCAGAGTGTCGTTGCCACACGACCTTTACCAAGGGAATGACCTTGTTCCGCAGGCGCTGCTCTCGCCTATCCTCCACGCGGATCGGAAACTCTGGGAGAGAAAGATCTGGAGTCACCTCAGGCCAAACAGAAAACTCGAGCACATGAGAGTCATCGGGCATATACTTCCGCAACATCGAGACGTGGAACACGTCATGCACCGACGCCAACTCAGGAGGTAACTGCAACCGGTAAGCAACCTCACCGATGCGCTCCACAATCGCGAAAGGACCAATGTAGCGGGGACTCAGCTTCCCACGCCGTCCAAAACGCATCACCCCCTTCATCGGAGAAACTCTCAAGAACACACGATCGCCCACGGCGAACTCGAGAGGCTGTCGCCTACGGTCAGCATAGCTCTTCTGCCGACTCTGGGCCGCCAACATGTTCTGACGAACCAGGTGCACAACATCCACACATTGCTGCACCAATTCCGGTCCCGTCAAAACACGCTCACCCACCTCAAACCAATCAAGTGGAGTCCGACAGGACGCCCATACAGAGCCTCATAGGGAGCCATGCCGATGCTCGAATGATAGCTGTTGTTATAGGCAAACTCCACCAACGGTAGGTGATGAATCCAACTCCCCTGCCACTCCAGGCAGCAGGATCTCAGCATGTCCTCCAAAGTCTGAATGGTCCTCTCAGACTGACCATCTGACTGTGGATGATACGCCGAGCTAAATGCCAACTCCGTGCCAAGAGCTCGCTGGAAACCCCTCCAGAATCCAGAAGTGAAGCGCGGATCTCGATCCGACACGATCGAAATGGGAACCCCATGCAACGGCACGATCCGCTCCACATACAGACGAGCCAACCTGGACACGCTCCAGCTGACCTTGACCGGTAACAATCGAGTCACCTTCGTCAGCCGATCCACCAGCAACCAAATACTGTCCTGCCCACTCGGGGTCCTCGGCAACCCCACCACAAAATCCGTGGTCACATGGTCCCACTTCCAAGCAGGAACATCCAAAGGCTGGAGAGTACCTCCTGGTCGCTGATGCTCCGCCTTCACCTGCTGACAGATCAGGCACCTGGCCACAAATTCGGCGACATCTCTCTTCATGCCAGGCCACCAAAACTGCCTCCGCAAGTTCCGATACATCTTCGTCGCACCCGGGTGCACAGTGTACCTGCTCCCATGAGCCTCGCGTAACACCGCACGACGAACCTGCTCCTCCGCTGGGACGTACAACCTGCCACGAAACCTCGCAGCACCGTCCTCGCCGAGCTCCACATCAGCCATCGCAAGAATCCGGGGCAACTCAGGGTCCGCATGCTGAGCCTCTGTCACCTGACGACGGATAGCAGGAGTGACAGTCAGACTCGCAAGCACTGCCAACCCTCGCTCCTGGGGAATCTTGAGCCTGAAAGATACCTCGGGCACTTGTTCCCAGAGCCTCCACTTCCTCAACATCAAGGTACTGACCGCCACCTTCCGACTCAAGGCATCGGCAACGACATTCATCCTGCCCGGCTGATAAGACAGGGTGAAGTCATAGTCCTTCATGAACTCCATCCAACGCCTTTGTCTGAGGTTCAGATCTCTCTGCGAGAACACATACCTCAAACTCTGATGGTCAGTGAACACCTCGAACTTCTCACCGTACAGATAATGCCTCCAGATCTTCAGCGCGAAGATCACTGCTGCCAACTCAAGATCATGGGTAGGGTAGTTCTCCTCATGGGGCTTTAGCTGCCGAGATGCATAAGCCACCACTCTACCATGCTGCATCAGAACAGCACCCAATCCAACGCCGGAAGCATCTGTACACACCACAAAACCTCCCGATCCAGAAGGCAAAACCAACACCGGAGCCGAGGTGAGCAACCTCTTCAGTTCACTGAAGCTCTGCTCACACTCCTCGGACCAAACGAAAGGCACATCCTTCCGCGTGAGCCTAGTCATCGGGGTCGCAATGCGAGAAAAATCCTGGATAAACCGGCGATAATAACCCGCAAGCCCCAAGAAACTCCGGATCTCCGTCACCGACCTCGGCCTCGGCCATTGCATCACAGCCTCGACCTTGGCGGGATCCACGGAAATGCCATCACCAGAAATCACGTGCCCCAGAAAGTGCACCTCGCTGAGCCAAAACTCGCACTTGCTGAGCTTCGCATACAACTGGTGATCTCGCAACGTCTGCAGCACCACACCCAAATGGTACGCATGCTCCTCAGCAGACCGCGAATAAACAAGGATGTCATCCACGAAGATGACCACGAACTGGTCCAAATACGGATGAAACACCCTCTGCATCAAGTCCATGAAGGCTGCCGGGGCATTGGTGAGCCCAAACGGCATCACCAGAAACTCATAATGCCCGTACCTCGTACTGAATGCAGTCTTCTCCACATCGGACTCGCGAATTCTCAGCTGATAGTAACCGGACCGCAAATCAATCCGCGAGAACACTCGCGCAGACTGAAGTTGGTCGAACAAATCATCAATCCGCGGCAACGGATACTTGTTCTTAATGGTCACTTCATTCAGCTGCCGATAGTCAATGCATAGCCGCAGACTACCGTCCTTCTTCTTCACGAACAACACGGGCGCACCCCAAGGGGAAAAGCTCGGACGAATGTACCCCTTGGCCAACAGTTCCTGCAACTGCGCCCTCAACTCCCTCAACTCAGCGGGGGCCATACGGTAGGGAGCCTTCGCCAAAGGTCCCGTACCAGGTACAACCTCGATCACGAAATCGATCTCCCGCTGGGGAGGTAATCCAGGCAACTCCTCAGGAAAAACATCGGGAAACTCGCACACCACCGCAATGTCCTCGACATCGGCTCCATCCGGTCAGACACAACCACAGACGCGAGAAAACCCTGACAACCTGAATCAAGCAATCGACGGGCTCGAATAGCAGAGATAAGGAATCGAGAAGAGGTGGAACGGATACCTTGGAAATAGAAGGTCCTCTTGCTCGGATGCTGGAAGTAGACCCTCTTCATTCCACAATCCACCACCGCTCCATGAGTCTCGAGCCAATCCATGCCTAGAATCACGTCGTAATCCCGAAGCTGCAACGCATACAACCTGCCTGGCATACTCCGCCCATCGATCCACACCGGAACCTGGTCGAAGCAATACGGAGTGACCATAAAATCACCCGAAGGCAACTCCACTGCCAAATCACAGGACAACTGGGTCACCGGCTCCTCGACGCTCGACGCGAAATCCTCCGAAATAAACGAATGAGACGCGCCAGAATCAAATAAAACCCGAGCCGCACAACCCAAAATCTGAACGGTACCTTCCACGAGCTGCGACGCCACTGCCTCTGCCCTGGTCAAGTGCGTGATCTGGCCACGAGCCCTCTGCCTGCCTCCCACACTAGCTGACCTGGGTAGCGGCGGATACTGTCCCTGCTGCTGCTGCTGCTGGGGAACCTGCTGCTGCGGCGGCCTCTGAGGACAGTCACGCGCCATGTGCCCTGGCTGGTCACACCGAAAACAGATAATCGGCGCCGTGCACTGCCTGCCTGGGTGGGTCCCACCACACCGTGGACAAGATCCTCGCGATCCACCCACTGATCCCTGACGCTGCAAAGGAATCGGCTGCTGTACACTGCCCGATGAAGCTTGCCCCTGATCTCTGGACTTCTTCTTGCCGAACCCCTTCTTGAAGAACTTCTTGACCTTCGAGCCGAAGGACGCAGATCCTGTCACCGAAGCTGCATGTGCCGGCACTCCTGAACCACTCATCGCATGCTGGAAGGAACCCTGCTGCTGGGTAGCCGACTGCTGGCTGCGACCTGACAAAGACTGCCCCTGGCTGATCGGTCCTCGAGTCCTCTGCATATCCATCTCCAGGGAAATCGCAACACGAGACGCTGTCTCTAGATCAGTGGCCCCATTCGCGATCAAATGGTGCCTCAGCTCCAGCCTCAAGCCCTGCACAAACTGCGTCGTCCTCACCCTCTCATGCTCCATGATATGAGGTGCATACCGACCCAGCTCGACAAATCGGGCCCTATACTGCAACACGGACATGTCACCCTGCACCAGCTCCAGAAACTCCCGCATCCGCTGCGTAGCAACAACATCTGGACAGTACGTACGCTCGAAAGCACTGACAAAGTCATCCCACTCGACCTGCTCAAGTGGACGAAGCTGAAAGGACGTCTTCCACTCGGAAGACCACCACCTCCGAGCCGTACCCTGCAACTGGTTGTAGGCCAACACCACTCTGTCCTCGGCAGTACTCTTCGCAGAACTGAACACCCGCTCCATCTCATCGAGCCAATCACGAGCCGCATCAGGGTCTGCCTGGCCGCTAAAGTAAGGTGGATGGAACTGCATGAAGTCCCTCACTGCTCGGCCTGGCCCACCCCTAGCTGACGAGCCCTCACCGGCCTCTCCGCCAAACTGCTGAGACATGAGATGGTACATGCCACGGAAGAAATCCTCGGCCCCCGGAGCCCTCGCAGCATCCGCGGCCTCGGTAGCTCCCGGAACTCTGCTATGCTCCTCCTGGTCCCTCTGGACCCCCTGCTGGATCTCCTGACCTCCAGCCGACTGCCCCTGCTGAGAGCGAGAACTTCTCCTCGGCGCCATCCTCGCTCCTGAAGCACAAGACAGAAAACACGGAAACGGCAATGTCAGAATAAAACACGCGGTGCCCAATGCCAGCGTCACATGTACATCATCGTTGTGGACTAGTGGACCAATACAATCACCTATGATTCTCATGTAATTCCACAACCGCGCTCTGATACCAGCTGTAACGACCCGAGAATCCGATTACCGGGAAGGCCCGATAACCCGAGACTCGTACCGCCACCCACGAGTCCGAAGACTCGGAAGGGTTAAAAGGATGGTGTGGAAACTACACAAGCATCACAAATAATTGCAGAAATTAAACAGTTATAATATTAAGCAGGAAATAAATTAACAATTTACATGGTCCACAATAAAATAGCAACAACAGCAACAGTAGTCCACGACTAGTACAGTGACAAGAAAGAAAAGTACAGCTACACGGGGCATCCCCCGGCTCTGACCTCTGGCACTACCTCTGGGCACCCGCACCACGCTGCGCTCCTGACGCGCTCCCCGAAGGTGGCGCCTCACCTGAAACACGGTGAAAACACGCAGGGAATGAGTCTCAGAACAAGACTCAGTAGGGATCACTCGAACCCTACCTCGAAAAACGAGAAACCACTACTCTAGCGGTAGGAAAGTACCTCGGAAAGGAAAGCCCTGTACTCTACAGAACTAGACCCTACGGCACGCAACCGACACACGTGCCACGGTACGAGAAGACCGAAACTCAACGGTCGAACCGTCAAAACCCGAAGGTCGGAAACACACGACTGACAGTCTGACACTCCGTACTCGACAGGAGTACCACCCACTAGAAGCACAGCCGGTAGCGTCCCCTGACGTCTTACACCGCACCGCAGGTGAACCGCCTGACGTGGTAGGTCCTACCCGAGGCGCGAACACCGTACAAGTAACCACAAACAAGTGACTAGCTGGGGTCACGCCCGTCGACGTGGGTCCAACCGCCCCCAACCACGTGTGCACACACAGACCACGCGTCCCAGGTCTGGCCCTCTGACCGGTTTTCCCCTCAGCCGGACTCTGGCTGCAAGACGTGGGGCCCAACGGTAACCGGTCCACAAACCGTCTCGAAAGGTCGGCCCGTACACCACTCCCTGGTGCGACTAGCACCCGCGTACTAGTAGGCTACAACTAGTGGAGGGTCACTGAAGGAGTAGACTCTCGAGTCAACGGAAAACGACGTCCGAACCCGACAACAGGTGGGAATCACCCCACACACCAGCCCCGTCGCACGGTGACCACGGTCGGAAAGGAAACAGACGCACGGCCCACGGTCAAACGCCTGACCGAGGCGAACGGGACTTCCGGACACCAAAAACACGGTCACGGAACTCCACGGGGTGCCCGGGACGCACGCACGGCCCAAGGGGAACACCCAACAACGACCTGATCGCGCTAGGGATACCCAGCGCGACAGGGACCATCGCGCTAGGGAACCCTAGCGCAACAGCGAAGATCGCGCTAGGTCTACCTAGCGCGACAACGACCATCGCGCTAGGTCTTCCTAGCGCGACAAGGATGATCGCGCTATGACCCCATAGCGCGACAGGAACCACCTCCTGTTCATCTTCTCCGATGAACGCGCTCGGTCGGGGCAGCGCGACCTCCAAGAACGCGCTACTGGAGTATAGCGGGTTCTCAGTCCGCGATCGAAAACGGTAAGAACGCCCAAAAAACCCAACCACGCCCCCATACCTCCATAGGAGAGGGGGAAAACAAAGGGGAAGACCCCTGGGGACCCCTAGCATGATTCTAGGCCCTCAAAACACGAATCCACGCATTGAATCCATAGATCGGGCGAGCTCTCCCCAAATCATGGAAAAACCCAAAAACGCTCAAATGATCCCCTCTCGGCCTCCCCGCGGCCTATAAATCACGGAAAAGAACGGCATGAGGCTAAGGAACGTCACCCTACCTCGATGGAGCGAATGCTCCGCCGGATCGATCACGAATCACGAAGAATGCTCGAAGCTTCACGAACTCCCCACGCTTCCCACGCTCGCCGCACGCCCACGAGATCGCCTCACCGTCGCCCACGCGTCCGCGCCGTCGCCCCGCCGCCGTCCGTAGCCGGAGAGGGGCTCGCCACGTCCGAATGGGAGAGAGGGAGAGAGGGGGCTCACGGTCGCGAGAGAGAGGGAGAGGAAGAAGAAAGAGAAAAGGGAAAAAGAAAAGAAAAAGGATTAGGATTTATAGAAAATCCGAATTTTCGGAAAAATACCAAAAAATAGAAAAATACATTTCTGGAATCCTCGGAACGCACCGATCGCAACGGTACCACTCGTGCCCGGGTGAACGGCCCAGTTAACCCGCAGCGAGCGTCCGAAGGAAAAGTCGAAACACACACCGGGAATCGGAAAACACACGCGGAAAAGCCGCGGAACGCCTCCGGGCCTCCGAAACGACCCCGGATCGCGCCGATCCGAACACGAAAGATGTCCGAAACGAAATTTCGGACACAACAGAGCCGGACGCTCCGAAAACCAGATACGGGACCCACGAAGAAGGATCCGAAAGGTCCGGGATATTACACAGGGCCTTCAGCGGCACGCCCCCAGGGCTTCAGTTGCAGGCCCCCAGGGCCTTCAGCGGCACGCCTTTTTGGCTCTCCTGCGGCACGCTTGTGCAGCCCGCCAACGGCATAGTGTGAGGCACTTTCAACGGCCGAGCGACGTGGTGCCCATGCCCTACGCATCTTCGGCGCGCAGTGGCCGATCCGAGGTGTCGACCAATGACTGGGCCACGCAGGCTTGTCCCCTGACACCCAGGACAGAAGAGTCAAACTTGATCATCATGACGGAGCTGCTTCCCGCCTTCGACGGTCGTGCTCAAAGCTCCGACGACAGGGAGTATAAAACGACTCCCGCTTCAACTGGCAAGGGGGACGGAGACTCAGACGGAGGAGGCCAGACGGGAGGAAGAGAAGAAAGAGACGGACAGAGACACACACACGGAGAGAAAAGAGAAGAGAGGAGGAGGCGTTCCAGCGTGAGCTCCCTCCGACGGCCACCAAGAGGAAGAGAGAGTAAGAGAGAAGAAGGGCTTGATGTAACAGGGGGGAAGTGTTGGAGAAGGGGGGTGGACGATCGTCCCCACTTCAGCCCCAACACCTTCCTTTCCATGGTTTTCCTTGCTTTCCTCTTCCCTTTCTTTTGCTTTTAGGTTTTCTTTCTTGCCCGTAACCCTGGCTCGGGTGTGTCCGTCAATGTGTATGTAGGGCCTCGTCCTTTGCTTCCCATGAATGAAAAAATCATCTTTCTTGGGTCTTTCCTACAATGTCTGATGGTTACTCCCGCCTTCACAACGCACGCAGTGGTTGTCCGTTTTCTCCGTTTCTCCAGTTTCTTTCGAGTCACCGTATCAATGTGATGCCTCCCTTTGAAGCCTGGCCTTGTGGGTCCTCTCCACTCATTTCCAGCAGCCCTTCCTCGGCCTTGAACCCCCCCCTTTTGCCCGAACAGCCTGAACCCTTCCAGCCCACACACGCAGCCCTGCTGAACCCACCAGTAGCATACCCCGTTGGCCCTTGGCCGGCACACCTATTTTGGCCTTCAGCGGCACACTGCTCTTTTGTGCTTCGCCGGCACACCCTTCTAGCCCTCAGCGACACACT
This sequence comes from Amorphophallus konjac, assembly GCA_022559845.1. Lineage (NCBI taxonomy): Eukaryota > Viridiplantae > Streptophyta > Magnoliopsida > Alismatales > Araceae > Amorphophallus > Amorphophallus konjac. The sequence continues at coordinate 539,919,965 of CM040121.1, forward strand.
TTCTAGCCCCCCCCAGCGGTACACCTTCCCCTGGTGCCTCAGCGGTACGCCCTCAGCCGCCAACCCCCAACCCATTCTGCCTAGTACTAGAAGTCCTCCGTTCACGGTTTCCTCCGGGTTTTCCGAGGCCCCATAAAGGTGTTGCTGCCCTCGGGCGCCCACCTCCAGTTGTCGGGTTCCGCCACTCCATGTGGGCGCGTTCCCTTTATCTCCCTTACGTCCCGGGTCAAGGGGAGATGCTGCCGAATTTTTGTCAGAAAATAACAACATGTTAAATAAGGTAAAAGGAGGCAACAAACGAACAGAATAATTAATGATGAAGCCTTCCAACTAATCAAGTCACTGCCGACACCATGATAAGAACCGAACTGATCAACGCCACGACAGGCCGAACTTCCGACTTATGGCAGAGAGGCCGAACAGAACAAAACAAGGGAGAAGTTTATATAAAACTGCATAAAAATTAAAACAAGAAGAAAAGAAAAGCCTTAAAATAAAGAATTGAAGACTGATTGAACCTCCACCATCACGCCCTGATTGGCCCTTCAACGGTGCACTCTAGTCATCTTCCAGTGGCATGCTCGTCCAATCCCTTCGCCGGCACACTCCTCCCAGCCTTCAGCGGCACGCTTCAAAGCCTCTTCTCCGGCACACTACCTCTATCCTCCAACACCCCTTCATCGGTACACCTCTTTCCCTCAGCGGTGCGCCCTTGTTGCCTCCCAGTGGTACGCCCTTTTAGCACCCAGCGGCACACCTCTTTCCCTCAGCGGTACGCCCTTGTTGCCTCCCAGCGGTATGCCCTTTTAGCACCCAGCGGCACACCTCTTTCCCTCAGCGGTATGCCCTTGTTGCCTCCCAGCGGTACGCCCTTTTAGCACCCAGCAACACGCCTCTTTCCCTCAGCGGTACACCCTATTCCCTTCGCCGGCACACTGCATGTATATATATATATATATATATATAGCATGGTAAGGGCATTAACAATAGCAAATAAATTAACGAAAATTATGCTAATTAAAGGACTCTGAATATGCAACATTAATAATGATTAAAGAGGTGGGATGGGTAATAAAAATAATCAAAATAGTAATAATAATAATAATGATAATAATGAATAAAAGAAGTGAAATCATCCGGAGCAAATGCATAAAGAAGTAATAAGCAACAGAGAAAAGAGATGCACATAATTAAGAGAATCCCAGATGAAAGATGCTAGGGCCCACACCGCAGCCCCATCTCTCCCCGGGACCCGGGGCAAAAGGAACAATAATGCCGTCCTCTCAGGCCGGGCTCGGATCTTGGGAATCATCCCGACATGGTCCGGCCCCGACCTAGCCTCGGGCCGACATCCCGACCGGATCGGATTTGTTTCTCGTTCCGGACGCCTTCCGAGTCATCATTGAAATTGCCGGGCGCTCGGCATACATTTGAACGGACTCGTCCCGGTTTTCCCGTCGCGTTCCCATCACGGACCGGTGTCCGAACATGAAAAGGTCCACGAGTGACCAACACGGCCGACGATTCGTGGTCTGAACACAACTCCCAGTGTGATCTGCCCCTATCTCTCTCCCGCAATTAGTATTATTCTTTTCGGCCGCGGGGCCCCTAATTTCGGCAATTAATCAAGGGTATTCCCTCGTATGGGGGATGTAAATGACGTCGTGACCTTGATGGCGCGACGGGATTCGGTCCCGACACGAACCACACAATCGCCTGACGAAGTCAGATCGAGCGCACCATGGGCTCTTTGGAGCCCGAATAAATTGTCACCTCGGTGACTGGCATGCCCACGCACTTAACAGACCAACGCCACCGGCCGAAACTGAACCAGCCGACGAGAAGTGCGTCCACAGTTCTGGCACGCCCGGTGGGACTGATCCACCCTTCATCTCTTTGCCGAAATTAGGGGCCCCGCGGCCCCCTTCTTGTAATACTAATTGCGTTACTTTGTCAAATGCAGGAGAAAGAATTGCATCATGGTGCCAACCATGGCTGTCACTTGTGGCCCTCAGCCCGTCGAGAACCACGTCCGAGGTGGCTACCTGGCCGTCCCCCTCAGCTTCGGGAGCTTCCCTCCCACCGTAGGCTTCCCCAACTTCTTGGGGGTGGCCTTTGTCAATGTTCTTGAGGTGAAGGCGCCCGAGGAGTCCCAGATCAACGCTCCCGTTCCGGGGGCCGTCGAAGCTGCTGTCGGCCGAGCTACGGCCAAGAACAACAACAGCGTCCCCACAACGACGCTGAGCTGCAACGTGCACCACGTGCACCAAACTACCGGCCCTTCCCACCAAGGGTCAGCATCCCACCGAAGAAGGCTTCGGAGGAGCAACACCGGCGCCGGCTCGGGGCGCCGCTCGTCCAACTCCGGAAAGTCCATGACTGTTGGGGCCCTCCGAGTCCGTCTGGACGGGCAGAGGTCCCAAGTGACACCGGACCGTATCGTCCCGACCGTCCCAGTCCGCAACTCTTTTCAAGGACTGGAGAAGCTGAAAGAGAGGGCCACGCCCGCAACCCCAGCTGCGGCACAGAAAAAGGCGCCGGCTCACAGGCCGGCCAAACTGAAGCAAGTCTGGGTACCCAAGGAGGCCCAGCCCACTGCACCCGCCCAGGCGGGGCCCAGCACTTTCCGCCCGAGGAGGGCCCGATGAGATGGCAGGGTCGAGGTGATGACCCCAACTCTCCGACCGGCACCCGTCATCCCGGTGCCGTCCGAGAATGTCCACCGCCGTCCCCGAGGGCGCCGACACAATGCTGCCCGCCCAGCACTCAGGGCCTATTCTCCCCCTGCCACTATCATCGACATGCAACCGCAGGCTACTTTCCCTGACCAGAAATGGGAAGGGATCGAGCAGGCTATGAGGAATTACCTCCGAGGCCCGGGCAGCACCCCCGCCGACCGCCAGAGACTGCTGGGGGCAATGGCCTCTGCTTTCCCAGAAGAAGGAGCCCGACCCGCACCCAGCGCGGAGTCGAGGAATCGCTCGGAGGAGCCGCGCCAGTCCCCTGTACGGGAGGAAACGCCGCCCCGACGATCGGTCTTCGACAGACTGGTGTTCCCAGGAAGATCGTCCAGGAGGGAGACAAAGAGAAGCGAGAACAAGAGATGGCAAACATTCACCTACAACATGGCAGGAGTTCACGGTCGGTACGGGGCCTTGCCCACCGATCCGGAAGAAGTGGCCAGAATCGCCGTCAGGCCGGGACCCCTCACTAGAAGGGGGAGAGCGGCAGGCGGCGTGGCACCTACAGGCGCCGAAGGGACCTTACCTGAAGAGCCCCTCTCGGCCCTCACGGCCAATGTGGTCACCACCGGCGACACGAGTGGCGGACCCTCGACATCATCCGAGGACGCCCCGGTCGAGGAGACAGGGGGCATCCCCAGCCCCCCCACGGTTGACCCGGCAATGCTGCTCATGATGCAGCGGTTCCAGCAGGAAATTGAATCACTCAAAAAGCAATTGAATGAACGGAACACACCGCCCCCGACGTCCTGGCAGACAGAGGTTTTACCCGAAGCGCCTAGGGACAGGGGGTAATTTTCAGAAGCAGCCCTTCCAGCAACCTTCAACCCTCTCGGGGACGCGTCCCTACAGCAGGCACACTGTGCCGCACCAGTCCCGCCACTGGCCTTACTTTCCCAAGGGTCCCTCATGGCCCCCCAGGCGACCGTGCTGGCTACCCCGAGCGCACAGCCCGCCCATTTTTATCCGAGTCCGGTCGACCCGGCAACGGTTAGCCGGTTGATGCTGGAACAGATGATAGACATGAAACTGGCCGAGAGAGGTGACGGGGATCAGACGCCGTTCACCGTCTACCGGGTGCCCTACCCGGCTCACCATGCAGCGAAGAAGTTGCCGGTCGGCGTCACCAAGCCACCCAAGTTCGAAAAGTTCAACAGGCAAGGGTCCCCCAGGGAGCACATTGCTTATTATGTGAATGTCATGGGGGACTTGGCTGCTGATGAGGCCTACCTCCTGAAGTTCTTCGGCTCGACACTCACCGGGCTTGCCTTTGAGTGGTACTCCGGCCTGCCACCCGGGTCTGTCGCCGACTGGCCCGACATGCAAAAGAAGTTCAAAGAAAGATTCTATGTTGCAGAACGAGAGGTCACCGTGGCAGAACTTTATGCCACAAGACAGAAGAATGACGAGTCGGCCCTCGACTATATTAAGAGATGGAGGAACCTCAGCATGAGATGCAGGCGTCCCCCACACCAGGAGGATGCGGTGCAGATCTGCAAACAGAACTTGAAGAAAGACATCCTGGAAAGGATGATCGGCACCGAGGTCAAGACATTTGACCGCCTGAACAACGTGGTAGCAGAGATCGAGGCATTTTTGGCCCGATACTCCTCCACCCCGGCCATGTCAAGCCAAAGAGCCAGGCAGGCCGAGAAGAAGCCAGCTCCCCCTGAGGTGCACACATTAGATTTCCAGGCTTTTGAAACAGAAAGAGAAAGCCAAGGGGGCTGCCGACCTTCCTCCGCCCAGAACCACAGAACGGCGGGAAGGCCCCTCACTAAGGGAGAAGATGAGAAATAAGCTGTATTCCTTTGCCCGGGACAAGTCTAAGCTTCTGTTCGAATGGGCAACCAGCTACAACAAAATTACACTGCCAGAGCCGAAAAGGCCCGGCGACCTAAAGAAAAAGGACGACCCGCGCTTCTGCCCGTACCACCGAGTGCTCGGACATACCATTGAAGACTGCTATGTCTTCAAGGATGTTATTGAGTCCTTAATCAAGAATGGGGAGCTGGACATGGGGGAGCATAGAGTAGACCCCCCGCAACCGCATGAGTTGCCCAGCATAACCTCCACTGTCAACATGGTCTCGCTATACCAGGAGTTGCCTGAGGAGTGGGCGGAGGCCTGCGCCCGCGCCACTTATGAGACCTTCATCATGACCCCGGCTCAGGATCAAGGAGGTTGGCAGACTGCAACTAGAAAGAATAGAAGAGCACACGTCCCTCGACCCAGCCCCGGAGTTCGTCTGAGGGACGCAACACCCCGGCCTGCACCGCCCCCAGCAAGCCCAGTTCGCCACGACACGGCCCCCCGGCTAGTCATGAGGCGGTCCACTCACAATAAAAAGAGCTCTGTCCCGCTGCGGATGCACAAGAAGACCAGCCCAGAGGTTGAAAGACTCCAGGCTATTATTGATGGGCTTGAAGATTATGAGCAGCCCGAAATCCAGCCCGTGGAGCTGAAGGAGTATGTCCCATGGGAGGAGTTCAAATCACTCGAACTGGCTCCAGGGGCAGAAGCTGAAGCAGAGAAAGAGCCTCCCCTGTGGGCTGAACTTCCCCAAGAGCAGCCATCCGCCGCAGCAGGAAAGAAGAAGAAGAAGAGAAGACCCAGGGGCAAGAAGAAGAAGGAGGTCGTCGTCGCCTGCAACACCCTCTCGGCTTTATTCGACACTGCCCTTTCCCTGGAGGAAACAGAAGAAGAGCCACCCCATGAGCCGCCGGAAGCGAATCAAGCTGAAGTCTCCACTTCCCAACATGCCACCAGGTCGGGAAGGAAGTGGGGGCGCCCTCCTCAGGATAACCTCAACATCATGCTCAGGGGGGAACAACCATACCAGGTCCCCGACCCTGAGGTCCGAGGCACCGAGATCCCTCCTCCGGCGGGTCTCTATCCCGTAGGGGCTAGGAGCCGAGGCACCCCTTCATTCGCCGAATTCCTGTTAGCCCGAGCAGGCGGGAAGGCGCGCTCCCAGGGGTCTCCTTCGACCGAAAAAGTAAGCAGCTCTCAAGCTCTACCGGCGGCAACTCTTCCTCAGCCAGAAGCGGACAACAGTGATATCCCAAACCTCGCCGAATTCATGCGGGGGACGGAGGAAGCCCAGCAGGCCCCGCCGGCTCAGCAGGCTGCAACAGAGCCCACAAAGCTGGCATCCCCTGACCTGACACCCCAGCTCCAGGGTGGGGGCAGGCGCGGCAAGCCCGAAGAGATGAAATTACTCAAGGTGCGGGCTGCCGACCGAATAGTCAGACACCTCAAGAAGATCCCGACCCGGTTTACCGTGTGGGAGATGCTGTCCTTGGACGAAGAAACACGGCAAGCCATCATTGCCGCACTCCAGACGCCAGCGCACCTTGAAGCTTGCCTGGCAGAAACCTCACCTGAAGTAGCTGTGGCTTTCACAGAAGACGACATGCTCCTGCCGACCTGCAGCCATAACATGCCCCTCTACATGAAAGGGCAGCTGAACGGCCAGCCCATCAACAGGGTCCTGATCGACCCGGGGGCAGCAGTGAATATACTCCCATACCGGGTGTACCAAAAGCATTATTTTGATGTACACCTGGTTGAGGTCAGAAATGTCAAGATTGCTGGTTTTAACCAGAAATGTGAGGTGCCCATGGGGGTCGCAGAGTTCAGCCTGACCTTTGATGACTTCACCACCAAGGTCCAGTTCCACGTCATCAACTCCAACACCTCCTATAAGGCGTTGCTTGGTCGGCCCTGGCTACACCAGAACAGAGTGGTGCCCTCCACCCTGCATCAATGCATCAAGTACCCCTGTGAAGGGAAGGAAGTCAGAATCTTCGCCGACCTCCACCCGTTCGAGGTGTTCGAGTGTCACTTGTCAGATGCCAATCTATATCTAGAGAAGGCGAAGCAGGCCCCCCAAGCCGCCCAAGACAAAGGGAAGAAGAAAGTGGAGTCGGGCAGTTGGTTTCCTCCGCCGCCCCCAGGTTATGTGGCTCCCCCACATGTACCATTCATTGCACAAGAGGGGGGGGGGATATTTAAGGGAGCCCCTCTCCCTATCTACTCTACACCAGGGACGTCTTGCCTCGAAGACTTGCTGGAGGATGTCAGAGTCCCGCCAGGGATCATCAAGCCCATTACAGAGATTGACTGTCAAGCGGCCGAGCGGCTGAGGACCTTTGAAGTGCCTAACCCGGAGGGGCCATCCACTATCTTTTATGTTGCCGGGGAAAAGCCAGTCATGGAAGACGATGATTACCGGTTTCCTGACGAGTTGCATGACCCGCACGTCCCCATTGTGGGACTCCCCCATATGACCGACCAGGCAGTCAGAATGGTCAGAAAGCAAAAGATTCCCCCCTATCAACCCTCCAGCCGGAAGGAAATGTTCGAAAGAATGTGGAACCCACCAAACCTGGATCGGCGGTTGCTGCAAATCACCAAGCACCCCGGTCTGGGCTTTTCACCAGAGGATTATTACGAAACTGATGTGATATCGGTTTCGGCCTTGTCCGGCGACGACCCCGCGGAAGTTGCAGATTTGCGGGAAGCCCACCAAGAAGTATATCCCAGGCCTCCGGCTGAGGAGGCACAAGACGAAGAAGTGTTCCTTTGGAACCCTCTCCGCCGCTGCTGCACGGGGAAAACCCCCTCTCTCTCCGACAGGCTAGCCTCGCAAGAGCACACCGTCGAGGCGCCCTCACTTCGGCCTGCTGGCGAAGCAAGAAGCAGAAGCATGGGTCATGCCCCAAATTCCCCTCGATATGACCCCGTCATGTACGCCTTGTACCATAGGCAGCAACGGGAGATCGAGATGTTAAAAGCACGGCTGGCTGAGTTGACCTCGCTAGTTGCCGACCTCATCCAGGGCTCTCTCCGCCCGTGGGGTGGCTACATGTCTCGACCCCGAGACACCAGTCCCGATGTCCCCGTCTGGTCAAGAAGGGAGACAAGAGACACGGCAAGCCCATTAACCGGACGGCCAACCAGGCAAGGCCTGACACTCCAAGAGAAGCTGCAAAAGCCCTACTCTTTCCCAAGAGAGAAGACTCGGGGTATTTTTGACTGGGCCTGCCACTACAGCAAGGTCTCCCTCCCACGGTCCAAGAGGCCGCAGGACACCCGAAGAAGTGGGGACCCACTATTTTGTCCCTACCACCAGATACTGGGCCACGCCATCGAAGACTGCTATGTCTTCAAAGACATTGCTCAAAACCTCATTGACAGGGACGAGCTCAGAATGGGAGACTATGTGGTAGCCCCACCACGCCCCCACGTGGCGGACAGCCCCAGAAGAGGAGCCTATACACTATCCATCCAGTACCAGGCGCCTGAAGATGCGGCTGCCCCGGCCCCCGCCGGAGCTGTCTATGATGAGTATACAGAAGACCCCGAGGTGGCCTGTGCCTTTCTGCACCAGCGGACCCCGCGGACCCGGCGGCTACGGTCCAGGAGGAATGCGCGACAGATGCAGCCCCCGCGCCCCTTCATGAGGAACAAGAAGAGGGGGATGGCGTCCTCGAGCCCGAAGACAATGAAGATCAAGACTTCGTCGATTTGTCGCCAGCCCCGCCGGAAATTAAAATCGCGGCCAGGCCACAGTCGACGAATTGATTGAGATCAACCTTGGCACAGAAGGTGACCCCAGGCCGACCTTTCTGAGTGCTCTTATGCCCCTACAGGAGAGAGAACAATACACAAAGTTGCTGCAAGAATTCCGGGATTGCTTTGCCTGGAATTATAAAGAAATGCCTGGGCTCAGCCCCGAGGTGACTCAGCACATCTTGGCCATTGATCCCACAGTGGAACCAGTGAAGCAGTCTCCCCGGCGTATGAGGCCGGAATTGATCAGCCAGATCTGCAAGGAGGTCGACAAGCTCATAGATGTCGGCTTCGTGGCGGAGAACCAATACACCACTTGGTTGGCCAACATTGTACCGGTAAAGAAAAAGAATGGACAGATCAGGATTTGCGTGGATTTCCGCGACCTGAACAAAGCCTGCCCAAAGGATGACTTCCGGTGCCTATCACCGAAGTGATGATTGATGCAACCACTGGCCACGAGGCCTTGTCCTTTATGGATGGATCGTCCGGCTATAACCAAATTTGGATAGCCGACCATGACCAGATTCACACGGCTTTCAGGTCGCCCAAGGGGATATTCCACTACAAGAGGATGCCCTTCGGTCTCAAGAATGCCGGTGCGACATATCAGCGGGCAATGACCAAGATCTTCGACGAGCTGCTATATAGCAAGGTCGAATGCTACATTGACGATCTAGTTGTCAAGACTAAGAAGAGAGCTGAACATCTGAGCGACCTCATGGTCGTCTTTCAAAGGCTCCGGCTGTATGGGCTGAAGATGAACCCTATGAAGTGCGCCTTTGGCGTGTCCAGTGGTAAGTTCCTCAGCTTTATTGTCCGGCACAGAGGGATCGAGATTGACTCCTTCAAGATAAAAGCCATTCAGGAGTTGTCCCCTCCGAAGAGTCTGGGAGAGCTGAGGTCCCTACAGGGCCGTCTAGCCTATATCCGCAGGTTTATCTCTAACCTGTCGGGGCGTTGCCAACCCTTTCACAGACTGATGATGAAGAATGCACCCTTCAGCTGGGGTCACGAATGCCAGCGCGCGTTCGACCAGCTAAAAGAGTACCTGAAGACCCCGCCAGTCCTGGGGGCACCTGTCAAAGGCAGACCGCTTATTCTCTACATAGCAGCTACCGAATATTCACTGGGGGCAATGCTTGCCCAGAACAATGATGAGGGAAAGAGCAGGCTCTCTACTACCTCAGCCGGAGACTAGGTGGGTGCGGAGGCCAAGTACACTCCGATAGAGAAAGTCTGCCTTGCTTTGGTCTTCGCAGTCAAGAAGATGAGGCACTACATGCTGTCCCATGAAGTAAGTCTAATATCCAGAGCTGACCCTATCAAGCACATCCTCCTCCAGCCTGTCCCGAAGGGGCGCCTTGGCAAGTGGGCCGTGCTGCTCATGGAGTTTGATATCACCTACGTGCCGCAGAAGGCCGTTAAGGGACAAGCCGTCGCGGATTTCTTCGCAGCACACCCCGTGCCCGAAGGCTCCCCGTTGGCCACCGAGCTACCCGAAGATGAGACACTGGAGGTGGATCATGTCCAACAAGCTATCTGGCAGCTATACTTTGACGGGGCTTCGAGAACAGAAGCGACCCCGTCCGGACACGCCAAGGTACGGGCCGGAGCCGGCATCGTCCTCAAATCGCCAGACGGAGAAGTGATGCACACTTCCTGCTGCATTACCAAGCCCTGCACAAATAATGAAGCAGAGTATGAAGCTCTGATCATCGGCCTTCAGGTGGCCCTCCAAATGGAGATCAAAATGCTCCAAGTATTCGGCGACTCGCTGCTGGTCGTCAAGCAGGTCCAGGGACAGTTTGATGTCTGAAAACCTGAGTTGCTCCCTTATCACACTAAGGCGAAGAGACTCATGGAGCGGTTCTACCTCCTTGAGATAGGCCATGTCGCCAGAGGGGAGAATGCACAAGCCGACGCCCTGGCAAAACTGGCAAGCTCACTGGCAGTGCCTCCTGATGGATCTCTCAGTATCCAAGTAATAAATCAGCGCCAGATGCCCAGCATGATAGAAGAGGAACCAGAAGAAGAAGAGCTAGAAGTCACCACAGCAGAAGCCGTCGGCCTACCCGACTGGAGAGACCCCCTGATGCAGTGGTTCAAGTACCAGCAGCTGCCCAAGAAGAGAGAAGAGAAGCTCAGGCTGATCAGAATTAAGGACTCTTATGAGCTCCGAAATGGAATACTATTCCGAATGGTGGCCGACGCCAAGCAGAAATTACTCGTCCGATGCTTGTCCATTGAAGAAGCCTGGAGGGTCATGAAGGAGGTCCACGCCGGGACAGCTGGCGCACACCAGGCCGGGCCGAAAATGAAGATTGAAATAAAGAAGCTTGGCTATTATTGGCCTGCAATGTTCGACGATCGCTGCAAATATGCTAAGTCGTGTCAAAAATGTCAGGAGCATGCCACCATACCCAGAAGGCCCCCCGTGCAGTTACACCCAACCGCGCCCAGTTGGCCGTTCGCCCAGTGGGGAACGGACGTTGTGGGTCCCTTACCTGCATCTTCCACAGACTGCAAATATATTTTGGCGGCAACCGATTACTTCTCCCGCTGGGGAGAGGCTGTCGCCTTACGGGAGGTCACCGGAGAGATCGTGGTCAGGTTTGTCCGCCGTAATATCATATTCCGGTTTGGCGCGCCCGACCGAGTTGTGTCAGACAACGGCAGCCACTTTCGCAATTAGAAGGTCTACCGGCTGGCAGAAAAATATAAAATTGATTGGAGGACATGGACTCCTTACAACCCACAGGCTAATGGGCTGGCCGAAGCTTTTAATAAGACACTATGTACTCTCCTGGCCAAGACGGTCAGCTCTAACAAAAGGGACTGGGAAGAAAGAATGTACGAGGCGCTTTGGGCGTACCGAACTGTATACAAGACTCCAACAGGCTGCTCGCCCTTTTCTCTCGTATATGGCTCGGAGGCAATCGTCCCCGTTGAACTGGAGATACCGTCCCTCAGGGTTGCCATTCAGCATGGCCTTGTCCTTGAAGGGCAAACCAACGTTGAACGAAGGCTTGATGAACTCTCCAGTCTAGAAGGAAAGCGACTCCAGGCCCAACAGAACATTCAGATCTACCAGGCCCGGATTGCACGTGCCTTTGACAAGCTTGTCAAGGAACGCGAATTCAAAAAGGGCGACCTCGTCATGGTCAAGAGAAGAGACCTCATGGCTGCCAACCCTAAGGGTAAGCTGAATGAGAACTAGCTCGGACCCTACGTAGTCCAAAAAGTCTACAAAGGTGGGGCCTATGTAATTGTCAACCATCGCGGGGAAGTTCAGTTCCCGCCTCTTAATGGAAGGCACTTGAGACTGTACCATGCTCCGGCGCCCCCGTTCAATCAATAATATAACCCTCCGCGCTATTTTGGGCGGATTTGCGTGATTGTTGTCCAAACAACTTGACCACTATCTATGTTTTCAAAAAAAAAAGTGAGAAAAAGGAGAAGAGGAAGGTAAAAAAAAAGAGAAAAAAAAGAAAAAAAGAGAGGAAAAAGAGAAGAGAAAAAAGGAGAAAAGAGAAAAAAAGGGAAGAAGAGAAGAGAGAAAGAAAAAAAAAGAAGAGAAGAAGAGGAAAAGAGAAAAAAAAGAGAAAGAAAGAGGAGAAAAAGAAAAAGAAGAGAAGAGAGAAAGAAAAAAAAAGAAGTAAAAAAAAAGAGAGAAAAGATGCAAGAGCAAGGGAAGAGTGGAAGCCGAGAAAGGGCGAACTCCTCCCATTTCTAGCCGTCGCCCCGTAGCCACGGAAGTACTAAAAAAAATTTCTAGACAAACTCTTCTCTCCGTCCCCCCCCCCCCCCCGGGCGGTGAGTACCCCTTTGGCTCGGACCTCCCGTCTGGGTCATTGACTAAACAAACTCTTCTCCCCGTCCTCCCCGGGCGGTGAGTACCCCTTTGGCTCGGACCTCCCGTCCGGGTCATTGACTAAACAAACTCTTCTCTCTGTCCTCCCAGGGCGGTTAGTACCCCTTTGGCTCGGACCTCCCGTCCGGGTCATTGACTAAACAAACTCTTCTCTCCGTCCTCCCCGGGCGGTGAGCACCCCTTTGGCTCGGACCTCCCGTCCGGGTCATTGACTAAACAAACTCTTCTCTCCGTCCTCCCCGGGCGGTGGGTACCCCTTTGGCTCAGATCTTCCGTCCGGGTCATTGACTAAACAAACTCTTCTCTCCGTCCTCCCCGGGCGGTGGGTACCCCTTTGGCTCGGATCTTCCGTCCAGGTCATTGACTAGACAAACTCTTCTCTCCGTCCTCCCCGGGCGGTGGGTACCCCTTTGGCTCGGATCTTCTGTCCAGGTCATTGACTAGACAAACTCTTCTCTCCGTCCTCCCCGGGCGGTGGGTACCCCTTTGGCTCGGATCTTCCGTCCAGGTCATTGACTAGACAAACTCTTCCCTCCGTCCCCTCTAGACGACGAGAAATCCGGTCTCTGACCGAGGCCCCCGCTTGAGGCCAGCACGCGCTTCCAACATTGTGGCGAAACTAGGAAGTCGCCCGTTCGGTATGGTGGAGTGGTCCCCTCGTCCTCCCCCTGGGAAGGCGAGCACTCTCCTATGCCCTGACATGGGTTCCTGCCTGGTTCTCCCAAAGCGAATCCTCGCAAAGATTCACACCCTGCCAATGTGTCTCAGCACAAAAAAGAGGAGGGGAGGGAAGAGGAAGAAGAAAACAATATACACAGAAGAGAAAAAGGGGAAGAGAGGTCCCTCTGGGATGAATGCATACACGAAGAACACGTGAAACTGTAACTGTTCTGTTCTATTTAAAGAAGGATCAGATTACATATGCTTCGGGGCATACCCCTGTGTTACAAAAAGGAGAGAGCTAAGGGAGGCGACGCTCAGTCGACACCCCTGAAGATGTCCTCGAGGGGCAGGATCCCGACGCAAGGGAAGTTCGTCATATCACGTAACCGGCCCCTCAATTCCTCGAGACGGGCGAGTTCAGCTTCCGCGGACACCGTTTCAACTTGGGCGACGGTGAGAGCTTCGCTCTCACTCTCGACCACCTTCTCAGTCTCGGCAAGGTCAACCCTAGCCGCAGCAAGGTAGCCCTCTAGCTTCTCGATCCGACTCTTGAGGGAGCGGACGCTGCCTGGCCTTTCTCCAAGGCCTTCCCATGGCGCTCTTCATCATGGCGCCGTGCCTCCAAGACCTGCAAATACTCGTCCGCTTGGGCGTCTAGCGCGGCGCGCGCGTCGGGAGCCTGGGTCTCGAGAAACTCGCGACGTTTGATATACTTTAATAGCAACAAGACCCATCGCGACCATTCCCCCAGTGGACAGCCCAGCACTTGTAACGCCCCGGTCAGCTGCGTCACTATGGTATGTACCTCCCGGTATGATAAGGAAAGATCGGCAAAGAACATCGTCCGCAGCGTTACCAGCATTTGATGGACTGGCGCCTCTGACGAGGTGTGACTGACCGAAGGCATGGCTGGGGGAGTAAATTCCACGGTGCTGTCCACCTCCGCCCACAAATCGGCGTTCACCGCGGCCGAAGAAGATGGAAGAGCAAGAGTCAAGACGCGTGGCCGGCGTGGCTCGACAAAAGATTCCTGGCCAAGCACTGCGAAGGAAATGGCCAAGTTCATCGCCGAAGCACTTGTCGCGGCCATCACTCGGTGTTCTCCTGCCTCCTCTGCCTCTGCTTGGTTCGCTTCTGCCACTGCCTCAATGGCAGGGGTGCCGGTATGGCTACTTCGGCTGAAGGAGGGGCTTCGAGTAAAGCCGGATCCGACGCCATCACCCACGGACTTTTCTCTCGCATCTGGGGCCCCTCCAGATGTGCACGAAGCCCCGCGAATATTTGTCTCAAGAAAGGGTCCTCCATCTGGGCCGGCAGCCTCGGAAGAGGTGGAAGTGGAACCAGTAGGTGAGGGACGCCTCCCGCCTGCACGAGCACGGCAAGAGTCTCCACCTCCGGAACAGATGCCAGAGTCGGTCCCCCTGCTGGTGGTTGACCGGTAATCGGCCTCCGCTTGGTGATCGCCTTGCGAGAGCGGCCAGGCGTCCTCCCGGTCGTCGGCGCCACCTGCCCACATGAAATACGGTTAGCCGCCCGTCGCCGGGAATAAATTACGCAAGGACGAGAAGTGGGAAGAGCCATAAAGCCCCGCTTACCTTGGCCACCGTGAAGAGGCGGCCTTCGGGCGCAATCTCTCCTTCCTCCAGAGGCTCGTCCGCCGCTTCAGAAACACTTGAAGTCCCTGCGGTCGACTCTTGCTGAAGAGCCTCGAATAGAAGGGCTAGTTTGTCTGAGCCCACATCGACCCCCACCTGACGGTCGATCGGCGCAACTGGGGTACCCTTTTCCACAGCCTCCGGCAAGTTAAGCCCCTGAAACCCAGAATTGACAAGAAAAGATCATTAGGTAACCACGAAGGAGAGGAAGGAGCCGGCCCAAGCAAGCTCACACTTACAGCAGTCTTCCCCACAAAGCTCGGGGAGCCAGCAAGTAAGGGGGCCCTGAAGACCGGCTCGGGCGGCTCCGATGCCCCGGACACGCCCTCGTCAGGAGCCGCTTCATCGGAGGGGTAATTGTAGTCTACCTCTTCGCCCGACGATGACTCGATCGCCGCAGGCTCTCCCCTTGCCGGCAAAGGGGCCTCCACTTCGAGGTCAATGGCCGGCGCACCCTCCCTCGGGCTAGATGAGGCCGGTACGCCGGACTTCAGCCTCCTCCTCACATACAGACGCGTCGTCGGGAGTTGCAAGCGGGGCCCGAATAGCCCAGCGACTGCCTCTGCTGTGCCTGTCACGCAGAAGAAAACACGGGTTATATCAAACCCAATCGGATCCCAAAGAATGAAAGAAGTCAATTAGGCCAACAAAGGCAAATACCCCCTTCAACTGCTGCAACAGGAGGTGGCTCGCGGATGGCCTCTTTGATGGGCGATGCGGCCTCGGGGACCGCTGCCTCGGGGACCGCGGCCTCGCTCTCGCTCGGGGTCAGCACAGGCGCCGGTTCCTCCGTGCCTCCTGTAAGAAAGAAGCGCATTGTCGCCGTGCGCGCATCCAAGGATGGCCCAAGAGGCAAATCAATCCCGGGTGACGTCGGCGACCGTTGAACCCCGCCGGCATGGTGACTCGGCTCAGTCCGAGTGACCTCGAATTCTTCAAAGGACAAAATGAGGGGCGCCGAAGGGGCTATCCCCGGGGCCGGGGATTCCTCGGCCTGCCTTCGCTTCGTTGCTTGCCGCACGGCCGCCTTGGCAGCAGCCAACGCCTTTTTAACAGGCGACTTGGCTGGGGACCTTCCCTTGGCCTGCGGTAAGGGAGCCGGAGCCGCCGCCGAAGTCGCCTTCGCTATGACCGCGGTTTCACCCATGTCAGGGGCGGGCACAGGAACTGGCTCCCCCGCGTCAAGAATGGGTGTGGGCACGGGCTCTTCCACAGGGGCTGAGACAAAAGAAATAGTCAGGTGTCAGGGCTTTGCTCCAAAATGAAAATACAAAAAAAGGAGAAAGACTTAAAAGACACGCTGATGGTCGAAGGTACTGACCGACAGGTTGGCTTGGCTCGGGTCGGGCGACTTCGAACTCCTCAAAAGATGGGACCCGTGGCGCCGGAGGAATGGCGATCGGGGCCCTGGCCGCCTCTATTTTTCTCCGCTTTGTGTCCCGCTGCTTAGCCGCCTTCGCGGCATCCACTGCCTTCTTCACAGGCGATTTTGCCCGGGGCCTCTTCGCTGCCTTGGGCAGAGGAGCCGTAGTCGGAGCCGGCAGTGCGGCTTCAAAGTAGGCGGGCTTCTGGACGAATCGAAGAAGATTGCGGTATGTCGCCATCTGGGTGCTATCGGGATGGTCTGGTAAGAAGAATAAATACATATACACACATGGTTAGTACCCGATAAATCTGCCAAGGACACGACCACGAGAATAGAAGAAGTGGGAAAGGTTAAATACCGTGAGGACCGGTGTACAACCGAAGTGTTATCGGCCAGTAGCTCAGGGACGGCTCCTTGTCCCGACGCGCCGCCTCTCGGACCAGCCAGCATACGTCCTCGACCTTCTGGCACCGGTCTGTGAGGCTACCCAGATCTGCGTGCTTCTTCGAGGAGAGGTGGCAGAAAAGATTGAAGTGGTCTATGCCCCACCCGTCGGCATAATAATACGGGATGTGCAGGCGCTTGCCCAGGATGGCGGCCGTCTGATCTTCGATCTTCAGCCCATTCACCCGCAACAGAACATACAGCCATGTGGTGTCCTTATAATTCTCGGGCTTCTTCTCCTCCAGCCTCATAAATGTGCGGTATGGGCAGATCAGGTCCATCTCTGGACGCCAGCTCTTTACGGGGGTGCCCTCCTCCTCCATGGGGAGTGGGTAATTAATGAGCTCCAGACGATCACTCCCTATCCGGCAAAGATCCCGCAATGTCTTCTTATAGTCGTCCCTCGCCACCGGAGGCAACTCCACTTTCGGCGTCGGCCTCGCGTCCCGGGCTTCCCGACGAGCAGCCATGTATGCCGCTACCTCTTTCTCCTGCTTGTTCTTGAGCCGAAGAAGGTGATCTGGCTCAATATCAAGTACTGGCACCGATTGCCGACTAAGGAACCTCCTCTCGGCCCCATCCCAGCAGTCGGTCTTATGCAACCGATAGAAGGCCGTCCGGGCGTTCCACCACTTTATGTAGTCTTGGGTCACTCGGGGAATGCGACCCGGGGCCGGCACCCTGAAAGAGGCAGTGTCCGCCCGGTGGAAAAAGTCCCACCAGCTCTTAGCATGTTCAGCAACTGAACTTCCCCGGATGTTCCGCGAAGGCAGGCCGAACTGTGCATGATAAATAGGGATATGCTGGTCATACCCGAAGTTGCGACCAAACCGGAAGGGATAATACGGTTCCAGCAGCACATTATCCCCCTTCCTGAACACCAACACGCTTGGGCGAATGGATAGCGCCCAGTCCCTCAGCTCTGGTTCCAGCAGCGGGCGGACCACATTCTCTTGGCTGATGGAGTGGACATACCTCTCCACCTGATCGTCCTTGCACTCCCTCTTATTGTTCACCAGAGGGCTAGAGTGCGCGGCCAACGTCCAGAAATGAATAGTGCCAGCCGCATCCCGGGGAACCGTTGTCAACCGGCCCCGAATATCAAACATCCGCATGGAGGTAGAAGCTGGCTCTGCACTGGCAAACTCCAGCATCCTCGGCATTAGTCCCCAATCCTGGAGAGCTCGCGGGGCGAACTCGGGGAACAACGAGCAAACCCACGCGTTGAAGAAATGTAGTGGGCACACATATCGGGCCTGCCTCGGAAACTGATGGGTGCTGATGTCTCCCAGGGCCTTGTAAATCAAGCAGAGGGTCGCCGGGCACAAGGAAAGCTTGACGCCCCACGCCATCTGACATGTTGGGTAGATGGCGTCTGGCCGAATAACCGTCTCATCCCCGTACGGCATGGCAAACGAACATAGCCAGTACGTGAGATAGGCGGCGCAGTGAGTTAGCGGGTCAACACCCATCGGATTAGGCCCGCTCCGACGCCCCTTGGAGGGGATCTTCACACCAAGCTTCGGCTTCGCACGCTTCTTGCGAGCAACAACGGTGCCGACACGGGGAAACTCTTCATATTGCTTCAGCCCGTCATAGAAGTATTCCAACCACAGGGCCATGCGCACCCTCTTTCTATCCCCACGGGCGGGCTGCCTCCCACCATGTGACAGCTGATATAATTCTCGGTACGCCTTCATGAGATACCGGTACGAATACCTGAGAGAATAATAGCCATCCCCGTTGGTTTCGTCCTTGATCAAGTCCTGGGCATGCAGGATGGCCCGCTCGACGGCCTTTATCGTGCGGAAGTCTCGCCCATCTCGGGAGCGCAGATGCTTCAGGAATCGAATGAGGTGCCTATCCTTCGGGAAGTCCTTCCTGTACTCCCTGGTGGCCCGATCAAATTTGAAGCCGCTCTCAACTCTGACAAGCCGGCTGAAGTCCATGCTCTCACCGTCGGACCCCGATGACTCCGCCAAGGCAGCTATTTCCGCATGTTCACGGTCCAGGTCCTCCACATTGAGCCACGTGACTGCTGGCACGGGACCCCGCGGAATGAGGTCGGCACCGACAGCAGCGGCAGGGGCAGAAGAACCACTTGGGGCAGCCATTTGTCTGCAAAGATACACAAATCAAAAATCAGAATAAGCCGCACGCAAAACGAAATGAAAGACTGTAAAGAGGCTTCACTACAGGTCAAATGAATAAGATATTGCCAATTTCTGACGAAATTTTGGCAGAGTTCTCCCTAGGCCAGAGGCGTAAGGGAAAACACGGGTGCGCGTCCACAAGGAGTGACGGCCCCAACAAAGTCATGGTGGGCCCCGAGAGGCAACACCAGAAGTCCGCCGATCAAAGAAGTCCTCCCCCCCCATATGCTGCCTAAGGCCCCTTGGCCGGTACACTCTCTCTTCCCCTAACGGGCCACTGCCTAAGGCCCTCACCGGTACACCCCCTGGGTGCTTCCCCGGCACGCCCCCGGAGCAGCCCTTCACCGGCACAGTCCCCTCGGTGCTTCCCCGGCACGCTTGGCGCCTGCTTCACCGACACGGCCTAAGCCTCTTCCCCGGCACGCCCTGAGGCTGCCTTCCCCGGCACGAGCCCCTGATGCCTTCACCGGCACGCTCCCGGGCGACCTGCCCGGTACACCCGTGGCCGCCTTCGCCGGCACGTGCTAGGTGTCCTTCCCCGACACGCTCGGGACCCCGCTTCGCCGACACGCCCCCATGAGGGCTCCCCCGGCACACTCAGCCCCGTTCGCCGGCACGCCCAGAAGGCCCTTCCCCGGCACGCTTCCAACGTCACCGGCACACACCCCTGCGGCCTTCCCCGGTACACCCGGAAGCGCCTCTCGCCGGTACGCCCTTGGAATGCTTTGCCGGCACACGCCTCCTCCTTCTCCCCCGGCACGCCCTAAGGGGCCTTCCCCGGCACCTAGGTCGACCTCTTCCCCGGCACCATCCCAACCCGAAGGGCCACGCCCGCTCCCAGCGGCACATCCGGCCACCCACGGCACCGGAGACGGAGAAGAAAAGGGGGAAGGGGAAGAGAACCAGAGGAAGGAGGAAGAGATAGAGAGATGAAGACGGAGGGGGCGAGGGCCCCAGCCGCCGTCCACGGTGGAGAAAAGAAAAGGGGAAGAGAACGAGAGGGAGAGGGAAGAGACAAGGAGAAGAAGGGGGAAGAAGAAGAGGAGAAAGGGGGGGGGGGCGTCGTGACCCTCTCCTCACCACGACGACGACGATGGCGGTGCCCGTGGCGGTGGCTCCCGGTGACGGAGAAGACGAAGAGGAAGAGAAAGGGGGGGGGGGGGCGGTTTCGTCTGCCAAAGAGAGAGAAGAGGGAAGGGGGGGTTCGAACGGGGGTGGTTCAAATGAACCGCCCCCGCCCCTTTTATACGGCAAAAAAAAGAAGGAAGGAAAAGAAGGGAAATAAAAAAGGGGGGGAACCAAAAGTGGGAAAGAGGAATAAAAAGGAAGAGAAGGAAATAAAAGAAAGGAAGAAAAAAAAAGGAGAGACAAAGAAAAAATGAATAAAAGGAGAAAATAAAAGAAGGGGAAGCAGGAGTATATGTAAAATATTAAATAAATAAATATATATATACCTGCACATATGCCTACACTTACATACTTGCCCACTCACGTATGTGAAGGAGTAGGTCAGTAACGCACAGCAATAAGTGTCTCTGGGGAAACATTCCGTCCCGTAATCCTAGTCGGATGAACCTCTGCAGAAGCGAAGACGACTCTACCCCTGTAACTTTACCCCGGCAGTGGCACTATTACCCTGCCGACAAACGAGGTTGTTCTTGGCACGTCGCCTCGTGCCTCGGCCACTCCCCATCATACAAAATCGCCATCACGGGCCTTACGCCCGGATCGACAGAATCTCTATTCTTGCATTGGCATTAGTCCCTTGCCAACGAATAAGTCCCTTTCCGGCGCAAGGCCCCGTGCCCTAGCTACCCACTCCGCACAATATTGTCATTAAGGATCTTACGTCCGAATCGGCACGAAGTCTCCCGTTGCGCTGACATTTTCTTCTTGCCAACGAATAAGCCTTACCTTCTGGCGCAAGACTTCATGCCCTAGCCGACACTCGCGTATCGCTCGATAGTTTAAAAAAAAAAGGAAGAAAAGAAAATGGGGTTAAAAATAGAGATACCCCGCCGGACTTGCCCCTACACGGGGACAAAGGTAAAAATGGCAACAACCTGGCTGTGGCGAAAACCTGAAAGGGCGCTACAGGTAAAATCGAGTACCCCGCCGCGTGAAAACCCGAGAGGGCGCGTGGGCAAAAGCAAGAGGGGGCCGGTACCGGTGAAAACCCGAAAGGGCGTTTGTATCGGTAATGTGGTTCAAAAAAAAAGAGAGAGAAATAAAAGAGACAAAGAGACCAACAAACCAGGTCAGTTCCCGACACACTGTCGGCACTGACGAAGAGACCCAAGAGACAACAAACCAGGTCAGCTCCCGACATCCTGTCTGCACTGATGAAGAGACCAAGAGACAACAAACCAGGTCAGCTCCCGGCATCCTGTCGGCACTGACGAAGAGACTAAGAGACAACAAGCCAAGTCAGCTCCCGACACCCCGTCGGCACTGACGAAGAGATAAAGAGACCAACAAACCAGGTCAGTTCCCGACACCCTGTCGGCATTGATGAAGAGACTAAGAGACAACAAGCCAGGTCAGCTCCTGACACCCTGTCGGCACTGACGAAGAGACTAAGCGACAACAAACTAGGTCAGTTCCCGACACCCTGTCGGCACTGATGAAGAGACTAAGAGACAACAAGCCAGGTCAGTTCCCGACACCCTGTCGGCACTGATGAAGAGACTAAGAGACAACAAGCCAGGTCAGCTCCCGACACTCTGTCGGCACTGACGAAGAGACCCAAAGATCAACCAACCAGGTCAGCTCCCGGCACCCTGTCGGCGCTGACGAAGAGACAAAGAGACAACAAACCAGGTCAGCTCCCGGCATCCTGTCGGTACTGACGAAGAGACCAAGAGACAACAAACCAGGTCAGCTCCCGGCACCCTGTCGACGCTGACGAAGAGACAAAGAGAACAACAAACCAGGTCAGCTCCCGGCACCCTGTCGGCACTGACGAAGAGACCAAGAGAACAATAAACCAGGTCAGCTCCCGGCATCCTGTCGGCACTGACGAAGAGACAAAGAGACAACAATCCAGGTCAGTTCCCGACACTCTGTCGGCACTGACGAAGAGACCCAAAGATCAACCAACCAGGTCAGCTCCCGGCACCCTGTCGGTGCTGACGAAGAGACCAAGAGATCAACAAGCCGGGTCAGTTCCCGACACCCTGTCGGCACTGACGAAGAGATCAAGAGAACGACAAACCAGGCCAGCTCCAGACATTTTATCGGCACCAGCCAAGAGAAAAGAGGCTAGTACACCCCCGGGCACCGCCCGGCTCATCCTTCGCCTACGCTACCCGTGGATGGGGGACATTTGTGGACACCAAAAATTGCACACCCATGATATCCTACTCAGCCCAGTATCAACAACGGCCCGAGTAAATAAGCCCCGGGAGAGATTGTCGCGAAGTCGCCTCTAGGAGTCACGACAGTGAAGAGAAACCAAGCACAAAAGGCCCACAATCCGTGAGCCTCGAGAAGAGCCAAACATGCCACGACTCGTGTCCATAACGGGGTCAGAACGGGGTCAGAAACACGCCCAATTTTGGCCTTCAACGGCACGCCCCAAGGCCTTCAGCGGCACGCCCCCAATGGCCTTCAGCGGCACGCCCCCAGGGCCTTCAGCGGCACGCCCCAATGGGCTTCAGCGGCACGCCCCCAGGGCCTTCAGCGGCACGCCCCAAGGGCTTCAGCGGCACGCCCCCAGGGCCTTCAGCGGCACGCCCCCAGGGCCTTCAGCGGCACGCCCAAATGGGCCTTCAGCGGCACGCCCCAATGGGCTTCAGCGGCACGCCCCCAAGGCCTTCAGCGGCACGCCCTCAGGAGGCTCCAGCGGCACGCCTTTTTGGCTCTCCTGCGGCACGCTTGTGCAGCCCGCCAACGGCACAGCGTGAGGCACTTTCAACGGCCGAGCGACGTGGTGCCCATGCCCTACGCATCTTCAACGCGCAGTGGCCGATCCGAGGTGTCGACCAATGACTGGGCCACGCAGGCTAGTCCCCTGACACCCAGGACGGAAGAGTCAAACTTGATCATCATGACGGAGCTGCTTCCCGCCTTCGATGGTCGTGCTCAAAGCTCCGGCGGCAGGGAGTATAAAACGACTCCCGCTTCAACTGGCAAGGGGGACGGAGACTCAGACGGAGGAGGCCAGACGGGAGGAAGAGAAGAAAGAGACGGACAGAGACACACACACGGAGAGAAAAGAGAAGAGAGGAGGAGGCGTTCCGGCGTGAGCTCCCTCCGACGGCCACCAAGAGGAAGAGAGAGTAAGAGAGAAGAAGGGCTTGATGTAACATGGGTGAAGTGTTGGAGAAGGGGGGTGGACGATCGTCCCCACTTCAGCCCCAACACCTTCCTTTCCATGGTTTTCCTTGCTTTCCTCTTCCCTTTCTTTTGCTTTTAGGTTTTCTTTCTTGCCCGTAGCCCTGGCTCGGGTGTGTCCGTCAATGTGTATGTAGGGCCTCGCCCTTTGCTTCCCATGAATGAAAAAATCATCTTTCTTGGGTCTTTCCTACTATGTCTGATGGTTTACTCCCGCCTTCACAACGCACGCAGTGTGTTGTCCGTTTTCTCCGTTTCTCCAGTTTCTTTCGAGTCACCGTATCAATGTGATGCCTCCCCTTTGAAGCCTGGCCTTGTGGGTCCTTCACTCATTTCCAGCAGCCCTTCCTCGGCCTTGAACCCCCCCCTTTTGACCGAACAGCCTGCAACCCTTCCAGCCCACACACGTAGCCCCTGCTGAACCCTCCAGTAGCATACCCCGTTGGCCCTTGGCCGGCACACCTATTTTGGCCTTCAGCGGCACACTGCCCTTTTGTGCTTCACCGGCACACCCTTTCTAGCCCTCAGCGGCACACCCTTCTAGCCCTCATCGACACACTTTCTGGCCCCCCCCAGCGGTACACCTTCCCCTGGTGCCTCAGCGGTACGCCCTCAGCCGCCAACCCCCAGCCCATTCTGCCTAGTACTAGAAGTCCTCCGTTCACGGTTTCCTCCGGGTTTTCCGAGGCGCCATAAAGGTGTCGCTGCCCTCGGGCGCCCACCTCCAGTTGTCGGGTTCCGTCACTCCATGTGGGCGCGTTCCCTTTATCTCCCTTACGCCCCGGGTCAAGGGGAGATGCTGCCGAATTTTTGTCAGAAAATAACAACATGTTAAATAAGGCAAAAGGAGGCAACAAACGAACAGAATAATTAATGATGAAGCCTTCCAACTAATCAAGTCACTGCCGGCACCATGATAAGAACCGAACTGATCAACGCCACGACAGGCCGAACTTTCGACTTATGGCAGAGAGGCCGAACAGAACAAAACAAGGGAGAAGTTTATATAAAACTGCATAAAAATTAAAACAAGAAGAAAAGAAAAGCCTTAAAATAAAGAATTGAAGACTGATTGAACCTCCACCATCACGCCCTGATTGGCCCTTCAACGGTGCACTCTAGTCATCTTCCAGTGGCATGCTCGTCTAATCCCTTCGCCGGCACACTCCTCCCAGCCTTCAGCGGCACGCTTCAAAGCCTCTTCTCCGGCACACTACCTCTATCCTCCAACACCTCTTCATCGGTACACCTCTTTCCCTCAGCGGTACGCCCTTGTTGCCTCCCAGCGGTACGCCCTTTTAGCACCCAGTGGCACACCTCTTTCCCTCAGCGGTACGCCCTTGTTGCCTCCCAGCGGTACGCCCTTTTAGCACCCAGCACACCTCTTTCCCTCAGCGGTACGCCCTTGTTGCCTCCCAGCGGTACGCCCTTTTAGCACCCAGCGACACGCCTCTTTCCCTCAGCGGTACACCCTATTCCCTTCGCCGGCACACTGCATGTATATATATATATATATATATATATATATATAGCATGGTAAGGGCATTAACAATAGCAAATAAATTAACGAAAATTATGCTAATTAAAGGACTCTGAATATGCAACATTAATAATGATTAAAGAGGTGGGAGGGGTAATAAAAATAATCAAAATAGTAATAATAATAATAATGATAATAATGAATAAAAGAAGAGAAATCATCTGGAGCAAATGCATAAAGAAGTAATAAGCAACAGAGAAAAGAGATGCACATAATTAAGAGAATCCCAGATGAAAGATGCTAGGGCCCACACCGCAGCCCCATCTCTCCCCGGGACCCGGGGCAAAAGGAACAATAATGCTGTCCTCTCAGGCCGGGCTCGGATCTTGGGAATCATCCCGACATGGTCTGACCCCGACCTAGCCTCGGGCCGACATCCCGACCGGAGCGGATTTGTTTCTCGTTCCGGACGCCTTCCGAGTCATCATTGAAATTGCCGGGCGTTCGGCATACATTTGAACGGACTCGTCCCGATTTTCCCGTCGCGTTCCCATCACGGACCGGTGTCCGAACATGAAAAGGTCCACGAGTGACCAACACGGCCGACGATTCGTGGTCTGAACACAACTCCCAGTGTGATCTGCCCCTATCTCTCTCTCGCAATTAGTATTATTCTTTTCGGCCGCGGGGCCCCTAATTTCGGCAATTAATCAAGGGTATTCTCTCGTATGGGGGATGTAAATGACGTCGTGACCTTGATGGCGCGACGGGATTCGGTCCCGACACGAACCACACAATGGCCTGACGAAGTCAGATCGAGCGCACCATGGGCTCTTTGGAACCCGAATAAATTGTCACCTCGGTGACTGGCACTCCCACGCACTTAACAGACCAACGCCACCGGCCGAAAATGAACCAGCCGACGAGAAGTGCGTCCACAGGCGTGTGTTAAAATAATGAAATATGTTATATTTTGATCTTTCACTGCATCTCAGAACAAAAAAGGGGCGGTGGTGGGGGTGTGAAAAGAAAATTTGATCGTCGTTACCATCTAGGTCGGTAAGATATGGATTTCATCGGATTTAAAAAATCTTTTGGAAGGTCTACTCCAAGAGAGAAATAGTTCGTAACACCACTCTTTTAACTGAGAAGGGCATGCGTTTGCCAATTTTCCTTCTTTGCTAATATCGTGTGATTGCCATTGCTTCACTACATATTGTTGTGCTGTCACTTATAAGATGATATTGAAAAGGACCTGGTATTAGTATAATTGCAGTAAATAGACTAGAAACTTTGATTTCAAAAAAATTAATGAGCATCAAACAATGGTCTAGTGTCAAATTTTCAAAGGTGTTTATGATACGAGAGTAAGAAGGTGTAAGAATACTCAGATAGAATGACCAATCTAAATTTGATATGTAATTATGATTCAGATCGAACCAAATCGAACCAAACCGAATTAATTCAGTTTGGTTTGGTTTCAAAGGTGTTCGATTTGGTTTGGTTCGAGTTGACCCCTCAATTCGATTTGGTTTGGTTCGAAAAAAAATCTATTCAAACCAAACCGTGCTCACCCCTAGCGTCAATGAAGACGTATAAATTTGGAGTATCTCTTTTAAAATATTATCCTCGCTACGCCCGAGGGCAGTTAGGGTTTTGTCCTTTTTTTGTTGGTAAAAGGGCCCTCAAAGGAGAAGACGTGGGTCTTAATTATAAGCACATGTCTATCTTTGTAGTTTCCAATATGGGATCTTTTGAACTCCCTTCTTAGGCCTCTACACTAGCCCCCCAGTAAAGGTGAGCTTTGTGCTTATTGGGTTGGGATTCCCACAGACGGCGCCAATGAAGACGTACAAATTTGAGGTGTCTCCTTTGAAGTATTGTCCCTGCTACGTCTGGGGGCGACTAGAGTTTTATCTTTTTTTCTGGTAAAAGAGCTCTCAAAGGAGAAGACTTGAGTCTTACTTATAAGCACATGTCCATCTTTATAATTTCTAATATGGGATCTTTTGAGCCCCTTCTTAGACCTCTACAATAATCATTAGAAATACCAAATTTTACTCATCATAGGAGATATCTTGTGCGTTGACATTACGTGTACGAGCTGGATTCACGTGAATTTAGTACATTCTAGGTATGAATATTGACATTGGTTAATAGCAAATATACGAATTAAAATTTTTTGGGTTAATTTTATATGTAACATCCTTACATGCAAAATATCAAATATCATATATATATAATTATTATTAATAAAAAATTCAAAATTTCACTGAGTGACAAAATTTATTAAAAAAATTAGAGTGACTCTCAAAAAAATCTAACTTAAAATGTAAGTCACGTCGTCATTAAATTATCTAAAAATAAATATAAAAAAATTATATGGAATGAATAATATTGAGTTTATTCTTTTAAAAATTGATCTATTTTATTTATTTTTAAAATAATAAGATAACGACGTGACTAACATTTTAAATTAAGATAATTTATAAATCACTCTAAAAAAATTTAAAAAATAAATAATTTAAAGATATTACACACATAGGTGTGCATCAAGTCAGGGGGTGCAACAAGCCCTTTTCTCGATAACGAGATGTCCAATCTCACTTAACCCGCGGCGATGCCACGATGGTGTGCCACCTCCCCCTGTTGGGAGAGAGGTCGCGGATTGTATCCTGCACTAGAGCGGAACGCAATCGTCCCACGTGCACCCTGGTTGCCTTTGCCCCGTCTTTTGTGCCATTGTTCAAAAAAAGTATTCAGTCTCACTAAAATTATTTATCACATCACTTCCTACGGAATGTGGATTAACCATATCAAACTTCACCGAAGTCTTGGAATTGGACATTTGGATGTTCCAACGTGTCCTAATTGGCTACCATTCACTGGATCCTCCACCTCTCTCTCTCTCTCTCTCTCTCTCTCTCTCTCTCTCTCTCTCTCTCTCTCTCTCTCTCTCTCTCTCTCTCTCTTTTTGGGTCCTCTTTCGATACACAGGTGAGTAATTCTTCAATTTGACTCATTTGATTTTGGATTAAATTTTTTTATATTGAGCCTAATGTCTAACGACACACGGGCTTCAAGCCCAGATGATTTTTGTGTGTGTGTGTGTGTGTAAAATTGGATAATAGAGTGCTTGGTTGCAATTTTTTTACCTCTTTCTCTCTTAAATTTAAAAAAGAGAGAGAAAATTTAATTATAGGTGTTTGGTACTACTCTTCTAATTTTTAGGGATAGAACTAACTCCCGTACAAATCTTTCTCAAAAAAAAAAACAACTCCTGACTAATTTTTTTTTTGAAACTGGTCTCTTCTCTCCCGTGCGTCCCCTCCCTGTGGCTCGTCCCCCTCCCCCGCCCGACCGTTCCCCCCTCCCCGGCGGATCCCCCCCCTCCGGCTCCGGCACCCCCCCCCCCCCCCCGCGCAGCCCCGCCCCTCCCCCTCCCCCTCTCCCCTCCGGCTCCGGCGCCCCCCCCCGGCAGATCCCCCTCCCCCCGGCTCCGGCAGCCCCCCCCCTCACGCAGCCCCGCCCCTCTCCCCCTCTCCCCTCCGGCTCCGGCGCCCCCCCCTGCGCGCAGCCATCCCCGACCAGCTCCGGCGGCCCCCTGCGGCGCCCCCTCCTGTCCCCGACCGGCTCCAGCGCCCCCCCCCCCTCCCCTCCGACTCCGGTGGCCCCCTGCGACGCCCCCTCCCATCCCCGACCGGCTCCAGCGCCCCCCCCCCCCCCCCCGCAGCCCCTCCCCCTCTCCCCTCCGGCTACACCCCCTGCGACGGCGGTGCCCTCCTCCTCCCCCCTCCGGCTCCGGCGCCCCCCCTCCCCCCTCCGGCTCCGGATACTCTCTCTCTCTCTCTCTCTCTCTCTCTCTCTCTCTCCAACTATAGGAGATGACAAACACATCTACATAAATTTTAAAATTTAAGACAACTCTGCCAAACAGAAAGTGTCAATTTTTATCAGTTTTAATTTTTAAATCAAAAATTAGGTTGACACAAATTTTTAGATAGAAATAAATTTTAAAAAAAAACTGCTCCCAGACACCCTATAAGTAAGTAGGCTCAATGCTAGTCGTGAGACTGACCATGAGGAGGTCTGCCGGAGTATTCCGCGGAGGCCAGTCCAACAAACATGAACAGACTTCTCAGTCCACCCAACACTACTTTGCTGCACACCCAACGACGGACATGACAAAAAATGTGGACTGAGCTCCTTTTTCCTTGCCATGGACCAAGAGGAGGGGTGCCTGTGGCTTCCCGCACACCCAAGTATTTCTCTAATTTAACCGCTTTCCAAGGAAAGGAGCTTCTGGGCCATTATTAAAAATAAAATTACATGATTTCTTCAAAAACTACAAGACCAAAAATCATTTTTTAAAATTATGTAACATTTTGATTATTAATTCAGTGGATCATAATCACATTCCGCCCCCGCGCCCCCCCCCCCCCCCAAAAAAAAAAATGTAGGTGCATGTTGCATTGGAAGATATAAATACTGTCACTCAAAAATGCAAAGTGATGGTAATCTCAGAAACTCATGTTCATCTAACCAACCATAACCTTCCGGTGAAGTGACAGAAAGCAAATCTCAAAATCGTTTAAGTAGCGTTGGGCATCCAAAGTCGTTTGGATGTCTCATCTTGAATCAAATAGGAAGGCAATGCACGTCATACAATTTTCCATTTTCAAACCTAGAACACCAAATTAAAACAAAAAAGAAAACAAACCATCAATATTCATTTAAGATGGCATGAGCTGCGCGATCTATATAAGGGTGCTGGGATCGTCCAAGAGTCCCTCTGCGTAATTTCAAGAAGAAGGATTCGACACCCAAGGCTGTAGAATGTCATTCAGCCCCAAACAGCCATCTCCATTGGCATTGCCACTTGGTGATCCAGAAATTGAATGGCGAGACGGGGACCAATTTGTGCAGTATTAGGCCAATCCAATCCAGCTCTGATCGGTTTTAACAATAGCCAATTCAACCACCATATCCAATTGAACCTTGGACATATTTAACACTCGCATATGAAGGCTATCAATATCCAATGTGCCGCCTAGATAGTGGCGAAATGTGGACATATATGACTCTAGCTACAAAGAAAAGGAAGAGATATCCCGAATTAACGTAGCCGTGCTTCCATCTTTTAGCTTCTAAAAATGCCTTCCTCCAGGAACAAGGTGGTTTGATGCCCCCATTCCCCCATTGAAGGGAAAGTATGGCAACTCATTACAACCTATAGACCCCTTGCAATGGAAGTTACTAGACAGTGATCATTCCATGTGTATGGCCATGTAAAACACTTGATTTTGGAAACAGCAGGAGATATGGATGCACAAGGGTGATAGTTACCATTGCAACTGCTAAATTTAATGAGGAGTTTGAGGTACTAGAGTCTTTTAAACAAATTTTACTGAAAACTGAAGTTTGCATAGCAATGTAACAAAGAAGCAAATTTGCTCTTCTAACCAGCTAAGTGACAATTTCCTCTTTGCACAATAGTGACCAAAATATCTGCACTAGGAGATTCATCTCAAAAGATTTTCTAAATTTGACTGGTCCAAGTTCCACAATAAATTTCTAGAAATGCCATCAACTTTAAAGGTATCTCCAAGTATGTTGTTAATAGGGTGTTTGGTTGCTCTTTTTTCTTCCCTCTTTTTTCTCTGTAAATAAAAATTAGAAATAAGAACCCCAATAGACCTGTTTGGTAAGCATTTCCCTATTTTAAGATAGAATCCCGTCCTTTGAAAATTTCCCTCGAAATAAAAACAGTCCCAGGTCATTTTTTTCCTTTTTTTTTGTGGGGAGGGGGGGAGGGGGAGGAGGATCTCGTGACCCTCGCACATGTCCGACTCTCATCCTGCATCCTATGACCTTCCCCATTATCCTCCCTCCCTCCTGTGTCTTCTCCTTCCTCCCTTCCGGTGATCCCCGTCCCGTCTCCCAACCCCGCTGCCCCGCCATTGCACAGCCCGCCGGCCGCTCACACGCAACCCCCCTCCCCACCCCACCTCCCTCCATGGCCACCCTCCACTCTCCCTCCTCCCTCTCTTCTAGAGATCTCTGCTCGTTGCCTCACCCCTGCAGCATAACCACCCTGCCGCCCCGCCCCGGCCAGCCGCTCACACGCAACCCCCCTCCCCACCCCACCTCCCTCCATGGCCACCCTCCACTCTCCCTCCTCCCTCTCTTCCAGAGATCTCTGCTCGTTGCCTCACCCCTGCAGCATAACCGCCCCGCCCCTGCGCAGCCGGCCGGCTGGCCACACCCCCACTTCCCTCCATGTTCATCCCTCTCTCCACTCTCCCTCCATCTCCTGCATCCTCTCATGCCCCCTGCAGCATCACTAAGTCACCATTAATGCGGGCCCAGTAATCTCCACGGCCGTGCAGGGAGCAAGAACTCAAAGTCTCCTGCACCCTTACTCTTCCATTCAACAGCCTTCCATCATCTTAAAGAACTTCGTTGGGCATTATTCTCTTCTTTCTCTCTGAAAAAAAATGTTTAGGGGCTCTGAACATCTGGGAATTATTCCAAGGGATTAAGGGCAAAAGGATCCTGATGAGATACACTATCAGTTACATAGGCACTTCTATTTCCTGAGAAGGTGCTTCTAACTTTACAATTAACACACTGCCCTCTAGGTCTAGCCAATATTAGCTGATTGTTTCTGGAAAGTGTTGTTTCAGCCTCTTCACTATGTTTCAACTTTCAACAGTCAGCTGACATTACCACAATCAGTCATTTCAGCTTTAGCGTGGGAGCAGTGATGGGTAGAGAAATATAATGCTGCTTGATGTTGCTGGTGAAGAGACTTGATAGAGTGTGGTGCTGTTCAATTAGTAGGAGTGGTTGTGAGAAAATAAAATGTTATTTATTTCAGAAGTCAAACAAAGAACAGTAGGGCTGTCAGTTTCAGCAGACCAACCTGAAAACTAGTCTGGGTTGGAGTTACCTCAAGATCATGCATCGTGGTACTCTATTTGGTTTGGCTTATTTGTAAGGATCTATAGGCTTCCATATTGATATCCAAATGTAGTCTTACTTGTCAGGTCACTTTAACGGGAAAAAATTGAAAAGCATATGCCCAACAGGTCTACCCAAGTTTTAAAAATTATGTCACTTTTGCCAAGCAGGTAGTTACTAGTTTCGATCAATTTTAAAAATTTCAATTTTAAAAATTGAGTGAAAAACCGACATAGCATAGTTTTTTTGGTAAAAAGAGCTTTATGAAACAGTGCTCTCAAACACCCTATAAGATCATACCTGTTGATCAGCTTTTGTAAAACAGATGTTCATTTATGGTGGCAAAGGAAACTCTCTTAAGTAACTTCAAAAGATTATGTAAGGAATTGGCCTAATGGACTGTGATATGGATTGGCTTATTTTAACTTTAAATCTGCTTAATGCTCAATGGATTGCTATCTGGATTGATTTGTTTTCAGTTTCAATTTGTCTGTTGATCCAAACACATCAAGGTTCAAAAGATTAGCATCCATATTGGTTGCTTCTCAATTTTCAATTCCTTAATCCAAAGTACTTCCAAACCCAGAAGAAATGTTAACACAAGCAGAAATGCTGCTGTGTAGATTCTCAAGTATTCTAAAGATTCCCCCAGTTAAGTAGCAACAGCAACGTTTATCCTGTCAACTCCCAATAGTAATCTCTGGAGAGAACTGACATCATGGGTTAATTTGATTCTGTTTCTGGGTTTGTTTCCCAGATGATGAAGGATTGACACATAGCGAATGTGCTCCTTAAAAAGCCTAATGGACGTGCTCTGCAAACATTTTCCTCAGGTTGCACATGCAACCTGGGTAAAACTGCTCTACAGAAGGGGAAAATGGTTCAGACGTACATCATTGTTTTTAAAAAGAAAGTGTAATTTTAGATGTCTTCACCTTAAGATCAAGAGTTTTATGTATTTGAAACACCAAAGTTTCATCAGCTTTTATGTCACCTTTAATGTTCCGAATAAAGCATTCTTCAAGATTTTACCTACATTACAAATAATTTCTTTAGAATAACAGAAATAGTTTAGAAGGGTCATAGATGAATTAAAGCTACATTTACCTAAAGTTCTACCTCATCCAATCCCTACAAAACATGCTAAGCATTCAGAAAGGACGAGAACAGATTTTGAGATGCATTACAACCAGTGTGTTGTTATAACTTATACACGTTAGTGTAAATGAATGCAGGCAAAGGGCAAGGTAGGGGCAATAAGATATCGGATAACAGAAAAGAATTGTCAACTGCTCATAACAGAGTGCAAAAATGGGAACAAATTGCAACTTGAAAGTAGCAAGGTGTAGGAGTTCAGATATAATAATAGCAAGTCAGGGATTATAAAACTTTCTGCCAAACTCATGAGAATCATGCAAACCTTTGAACTTCAGCTTCGGATAGACTGCCAAAATGCAACATCCAATCCTGCTGTGTCGCAACAAAGGATTGTATTATACCACAGGACAGCTCAAAATCAGAATGTAGACTCATGCAGAAGAGAACATCCCAATCATCGAGTGACAGAGGCATCACTAAGAAGCTATTCTTTTTACTGTTTTCATTCGAGGGACGATGCTGTATTTACAAACAATAATCTAATACTTGCACATCATCCAACACAAAAAAGGAAAGACGACAAGCCTATGTATATGCATGATCAAGCAAACAACAGAATGAAATTTCTGACATTTAGAACATGAACACATGCACCACTGGAGTACCAAATACTGCAATAAATTACGGATATTAGAACACAATGGTTTCCCGAATAAAGATGGGAGTTCCAACACATGCGGCCAACAAATAAATTAGAAACAAAAAGATGGAAAAATAAAATAAAATAAAACAGGAAGAACCATGTCAATCTCCTAGTCACAAGAGGTAGGTCGGAAGCAGCGTTGCCAAAGAAAAGCAACGAACAGGTACTGCCCAGGATTCACATCCGGCAGGACATCATCTGCATAAAACAACCGAAGGACAAACATCTCTAGAACTAAGAACCACCCCGGACCTAGGAAAACTACTGACCTCCTCCACAATGCCATCCCTACAACCTTCATCTACGCGATGCAACATGCACCTGCTCCAAAACCAAACGCAAGGGGGAAAAAAGGAAACAGATATAAGCCTCATAATCAACTACGCTCTCTGAGTGCCCTCTCTCTCTGTGTTACCGCATTTCTTCATATCTCTTTATTCCTCCTAATAATGAGATGAGATCAAATCAAGGCAACTGTGTGTAGAAAGGAAAAAAGCGAAGACCTATAGTCATCAGATCCACAGATGCAATGCTCCCCACAATCGGACTGGTAAGCCGGTTCTTGTTTGCTATTGCCCCCGGTGGAGTGGAATATTAAGATCAGATGTGGATTGGATGGAAAGGATCAGGCCTGGTTTTCGCTCTTCCTCCCCAGGGAGATGTCCCCGGCGCCGACCTCCTTCTTCTCCTCGAGCAGGCGGGCCCCGGCCTCCTCGTCGTCCGGCTGGTGCGCGCTCTTCTTCTGCGCCTCCTTGGACTTGAGCGCCTGCAGCTTGGCGTGGTTGTAGTACGCGACACCGAGGAAGGCGATGCCGTAGCCGAAGAGGTTGATGGGGGTGACGGTGTCGCGGATGACCGACCAGGAGAAGGCGATGAGGAGCCAGTCCTTGACGACGCCGGCGACGTTCATGGTGAGCGCGGAGGTCTTCCCGACGAGGAGGAACACGGCGAGGTTGAGGGCGAAGGCGCAGAGGGAGTTGGTGCCGAAGATGAGGAGGTCAGCACGGAAGGACGAGGTCTCCCTGAGGACGGGGAACTCGACGAGGAGCCACGGGACGGAGAGGAAGACGAGGCAGCAGGGGGCGACGTAGTAGAGGGAGGTGATGGGGTTGAGGTTGATGCCCTTGGAGGTGAGGAGGATCTGGATGAGCACCAGTCGGGTGGCCTCGAACGCGACGGCGCCGAGCTGGAGCAGCACCCCCCAGGTGTCGAAGCGGGCCTCGCCGTAGGCGGCGATGGCGACGCCGACGGAGATGGAGGCCATGTTGGCGAAGGCGTTGGTGCGGAAGGTGTCCTTCTTGAGGAGGACGCCGATGGAGTAGACGGCGACGGGCATGAGGGCCTTGAGCATCTGGATGAAAGAGACGGAGAGGTAGATGTAGGCGGAGTTGGAGAACCAGAGGGAGAGGGAGTAGAGGGCGCCGATGGGGACGACGGAGGAGAGGTAGAGCTGGCGGGACATGGCGGCGGGGGTGTCGACGAGGCGGACGCCCTTGACGAGGAGGAAGGCGAGGGAGGAGCAGAAGGACATGTGGACCATGGTGAGGGAGATGGGGTAGGGCCAGTTGTACATCTTGGGGTCGAGGATGTACTTGTTGTAGACGATCACCGTGAAGGAGAGAAAGATCCAGATCCCCACGTACGCGTAGGAGAGCAGCACCTTCCGCAGCAGCGTCTCGCTCATCCCTGCCGCCGCCGCTGCGGAGGCGGTCGCGCCGCCGCCGCCTGCGCCAGACCCGCCCCGCCCCATCGCTGCTGCTGCTGCTGCTGCTGCTGCTCTGCCCTGGCCTGGCAGGTCACCGATCGTCGGCGGCGGTGCTACCTGATCCCTCGCCGGGGAGGGGCGGAGCGATCCAGCCGGGGGGGGGGTGGTAGGGGAGGGTTGGGGGGGGATGCAGAGAGGTGAGGAGAGGGTGAGGGAATCGCGGATCTGCTGCGTGGGGGAGAGGGACGAAGATGGGACTCGGGATGGGTTATTACGTTTACTTATTAGGAAACTTCAAAATAAATAGAAAATAAAAAGGCCCAGGCGGAACAGACCAGACTGCAACTACGGCATATTCGAAGTGGGTGAGAGGGGGAGGGGGGGTGGCCTGGTGAGAGGGAAGTTTTTCTTCTGTTTGTTTTCATACCAAGTATATCTATCTATATTTAATATATATATTTATATATAGGCTGGGGGGGACTAGTAAGAGGTTTAGGTAGGGATTTGGTAGAGTCATGGGGGGAGGGGGTGTAAGAGTCCCATGACTAATAGCTGAGCCGGAGACCCCATGGATACATGCGAGCATTTGAGATGGAGTTGTGGGCCACGAGTCTGCCGCGGCCCATTGGGAGGGAGGGTTTCGCCGCGTCACGCGCCTTTGTTGGTGTGTATCTCACAACGGGTGAAACGAATCGGATAGCAGACACGGGCAAGGTCGAAACGGGCCGGGCCGGGCCGGGCCCGGCACGGTTGTTGAGACCAGAGGCAAAGTCTGCCTTGTAGATTGCATTTGTATCTCTTATTATAGAAGATTATTCTGATCACAGCATTCTTCTGAGCGCTACATATGTAATCCCGATGGAACGTTAAGCCTGACTGGGTCAGCGAATGACCAGGGCACGGTCTACACAGCCGTGGGAGACGCCGGGCAAGTCTAGCCCCGACTTGACTAAAACGCCTTAACCTCACTCCAAGGCTCCATTTGTACGCTTGGAAGGGGAAGAAGAAAAAGAGACGTCTCATTGTTAACTTATGACATCTTGTGTCAAAGTTACGCGATAAGTTAGTCCATATACTCGTATAATAGAACTCGTCCCTCACCGTTTAACTTGCCAATTACTCTCAATCAATCATTGATGTCGGGTACTGTTGAGATATATCAATCAAGTCTGTCTTTTGACAGATATCTTTTCTATTTTTAAAAAATAATTTAAGATTAGGGATGAAATTATAAACATATAATTTTTGAAAATATATTAACAGACGTATATGTTAGATTTATTATTTTAAAATTTTTAAAGTTTGATTTCCTGTGTGATTTTGTCCTACGTTGAAAGATGGAAAAAGTTTTCATCTTCTTTTAGTTGGGACTCTTTGCTACCTTGTGTACTCCTTTGGGGAGACTATGGTAGTTGGGCCATTATGAGCTTGTGGGCTCTTTGGGCCTTATTTTATATCAAACGCGCACGTGTATTATCTTGCCGTGTCGTCCGTGCGTGTGTATAATAATTGACCTTTATTTTTTGTTTTATTTTTTGACCGTTTGACCGGCGCGTCTCCTCTGATTCTCTCCCGCATCCTTTTGAGAACGAGAGTGTTTGTTCGTGTGCTTGACCGTTTTAGACTCTCGTTAGGAGTCTATTTAGGGAGACAATTCTTCCGAGGGTTGGCACAAGAAGCGAACTGATCTTCCTCTCGTTTTCTCCTTTCTGTCATCTTTCTTTGCAAGATCTCGAAGTTGTCACTGTGGTGTTCGCCCCAGCGTCGCAACTTGGAGTGCACATTTGCGCCGCCATCGTTTGGGTCGTCGTATCTTGAGGAAAATTTCACCGTGGAGCATATTGCACCGTGTAGGGGTGAAACGACTCTAAAGAAAGTGACATCGTGCTTCGACCCGAGTTTGATCTTTCTAAAATTCAATGCCATATTCTTTCTGTTGATCTGCCTGATAGAGAAATCCCTCGATTGTGCATCCGTGAAGAAATTATTTTCCAATAGTATCATTATTTTTTATAAAAGTTTATAAATATGTCATCGTCGTAACTTCTCGTTATAAATATGTCGTGCATGCGTGTGTATAATAATCAACCTTTATTTTTTGTTTTATTTTTTGACCGTTTGACCGGCGCGTCTCCTCGGATTCTCTCCCGCATCCTTTTGGGGACGAGAGTGTCTGTTCGTGTGCTTGACCGTTTTAGACTCTTGTTGGGAGTCTATTTAGGGAGACAATTCTTCCGAGGGTTGGCACAAGAAGCGAATTGATCTTCCTCTCGTTTTCTCCTCTCTGTCATCTTTCTTTGCAAGATCTCGAAGTGGTCACTGTGGTATTCGTCCCGGCGTCGCAACTTGGAGTGCACCATTGCGCCGCCATCGTTTGGGACGTCGTATCTTGGGGAAAATTTCGCCGTGGAGCATATTGCACTGTGTAGGGGTGAAACGACTCTAAAGAAAGTGACATCGTACTTCGACCTGAGTTTGATCTTTCTAAACTTCAATGCCATATTCTTTCTGTTGATCTGCCTGATAGAGAAATCCCTCGATTGTGCATCCGTGAAGAAATTATTTTCCAATAGTATCATTATTTTTTATAAAAGTTTATAAATATGTCATCGTCGTAACTTCTCGTTATCAGCCTTCAACTTAATTATGATTACCCTTAATTAGACATAAGAAAATATAATAATATCCACCCTCCCTCCCAAAATCCCCCCCTCAGCCCCTCCTATCATCCTCCCTTGCTGGAACCCCCCCTATGCAACCACCCTCTCCCCGTCGAAACCCTCCCCACCTCTGCAACTCCGCCACCGGCCGTGCTACCTCGCCATTCTACAACCCCCTTCCCCCTCCCCCCGTTGCCTCCTCCCCCCTCACCCTACTGTCGGTCTACAACACCCCTCCCCCTGTTGCCCCCCTGCCAGTTTGTTTCTAATCCCGGTCGCCCCATGTAGCCCCTTCCCCTCCCCCTGCCTCTGGTCTACGATTCTCATCCCCCTGCCACCCCTTCCCCCTCCCCTTGTCGGTCTGTCTGCAACCCCCATCGCCCCCTTTTGCCCTCTCCCCCTACTGCAGGATTGTTGGAATTTGGGCATAGTCCCTGTGCAATAGTCCCGTATTGGTTAAATGAGTCGTGGTTCATGTGCTTATGACCATAGGCCCTTATATCTCAACACCACGGTTTTGTGGATTCAACATGGTATCAGAGAAGGCCGGATGACCCAACTCCTCTTACCACATCCACCCAATTAATGTCCACAGCCCATCTTGACCGTGAGGGGGAGTGTTGGAATTTGGGCATAGTCCTTGGGTAATAGTCCCATATTGGTTAAATGAGTTGTGGTTCATGTGCTTATGACCCTGGGCCCTTCTATCTCAACACCGCGGTTTTGTGGATTCAACAAGGACAAGGGCATGAGGCTGGTGTTGTCCCCTATTGCCCAATGTCACCTCCCCCCCCCCTCATCGACATCTTCGAGGTCGGATTCGTCCGTGCCACTAACTACATGTGGATTATGCACTAGGGAAGACAAACCCTCCCCCCCCCCCCCTAAGTGGCAACGAAGAAGTATGATGCAAACAACCCTTGTTACACTAGACCTTTGCTTGGGGACCATCTAACCTGACCTTCAAATCTATCTCTCTATCTTTGGTAGAACAACTAGCTTTTTTTGTCTCAACTTTGATGACTCGATGCGACGTCATATACAGCAAAAGTTAGATCGACTTCTGAAAAACTTAAAGATGAGAGATGTTATGCATACCACTCTCCTCGATCATCGTCCAATCTAAGAATCAGATGATAAAAAAAGATGAAAACTTAAGCTTGATTCCATCCCCCCCCTCCCAAAGGAGCATCCAATTTAAGTTTAATCTTCTATTCATCTAAGCCGTCCAATTCTCACATCGGATAAGAGTGGTATGCCACCCCTAAATATATAGGGGTGCCGGCACCTTAACTTCCTCCACCGAAACATATGTTATGTTGGCAACATGGGTGGTCTCTCAAGCTCAATCTCGAGAGACCTACTTTGCCAACATGACACGATACACCAGCGCGAGATCGAATCCATGACCTCCTTGAAAGGGAGAAGGTGGTGAGACCACGAGAATATGAACCCTAGGGCTTCAGACCAACTTGCCACCGTACCATGGATTCACAAACAACTAGTAGAACCGATAAGATAAGATTTGGTAAATCATGCTCCTCTCAACAAACCATTGTAAGATCTTCTAATCGGGGTCTCCATCCGAGAGGCCGAAAGGGGTTTTGTCGGTTGGCGGTTGCCTCCCCCCTCGGGCAGGGCAAGAAGCACTGCCGTTTCCGCTGACTACGTAATTTTGTAATGTATATGAACACCACCAACCCTCATCAATCAACAGCTGCGAACAGCTCAGCTCCTCCCCGAAGTCACCTAAAAGACGGCTTGTCCCGTATTGGTGGAGGAAGGGGAAAAAAAAACATGGCACTTCGTTTTCTTTCAGACTTTTTGGGTTGCAGGACTTGTTATTAGATTATGAGACGGAGATTCTACCGAACATTACGGCATCTCAGTGTTGTCATGTGAAAGTGATACGTAGTGGGTGGCTCAGCAGGTCGACGCTGCACGTAGTGGCCCCCATTGACCTGCATTGTTGACCAAAAGGAGAGAAGAAATCGGCCGATCGAGACGCACTCCGACCACATCAGATTTAATCAAACATGCATATTTGGAATATGATTGGAACTTTGGCAGGGAAGGTGGGTTTATATATACGTGGGTAATACATATATATTAACGATTGAAATCTCTCAAATCTCTTCCCAACATCCGTTCCAAAAGAGAGAATGATAGGTAGTGAGGATTGAGGACTCTCTGGTTCTTGAAAAAGAGTGGTGGGACATTGTAGACTGTGCGTTGCCTCAAAAGAAAAACAGTGAAGTAGACGGAGAAATGCGACCATTTGATCATATGCCTCCAAAACAAGAAGGGGTTGTTAATCAAACCTGAGATTGGGGGATGATAAGATAACTAGTATTATAGCTCGGGGGAAAGTCCCTTTTACTGCTCTTACTAGTATCCAGTTCACACTCTATGGCAATGACCTTAAGAGATCTCACTAATGGTAGACACAACGTGGATGAGTGTGGGAGTACTTAAAACAGTTTCAATGACTTCGTCCCTGCTTTAACACCTCCACCTGTGTCAACTTGAATAAACTAACAGAGGGAGGTCGACCTGCCCATGGGTCGGTGCATGATCCTGAAAATAAGAAAATCACCTCACCCCCGCATGACCATCCTCCATTGGCTTCCTTCATCTTTTTTTTTTTTCAGTTTAACTTGGATTCCCACTGTTACGGGGCTTCCTGTTGATATGTTTGGCAATGATCACCGCCCGGCGTGGGTAAGTTAATGGATTGGGCTGGGATCACGTTGAGATCATCTTAGCATGTATCCGACTCGTCATTTATAAAATTTGATTCTGACTCGGATGTAGACTATATCGGGACAGGCGAGTTGGTCTAGTCGAACTTTTTCAAAGGTTCGATTTCGAGTAAATCTGATCCAACTCGATAAATTAAATAAAAAATAAGAATATATATAAGAATATAATATTTGTATTTTTAATAAATTAGTTAGAGTTTTAAATATTATTTTGTTTGGAAAGATATTATTAGTTTTTAATGAAATAGAATTTTTATTTTTTAATTAAATAAAACAAAATTTTTAAAATGAGAAAAAAAAGGAGCCGAATTGAGTTGAGAACCGAACTTAAAATTCAATCTAAATTTACTAGTTTAATCAGACCGAACTTTTAAACTTTAGACTAATTAACGTGTTAAAAATAACCTAACAAGCTAACCCAAAATTAGGCCAGAAGATCAAGCCGGCAAACCCTACCTATTGACAGAGAAAAGAGTAATAAAAAAGACTGGAGCAAGGTAACGAGGAAATGGTGCTGGTATTTGATCAAGTGTCTTGGTGGGGAATGTGCAAGACGGTCAAATGGAAAATGGGCCGGGTCACACGTATTTAATGTTCAGTGCACACTCGGGTTGAAAGTTTCAACCCCTGTGTGCGTCAAGTAAATTTTTATTTTTTTAAAAAAAGATAATATGGGTTTTTAATTATTTTTATTTATCATAAAAATACATCATCATCTGACAATCTAAAGATCTAAAAAAGAAAATCATATTAAGTGAATAGTATCAAACTTAGCTATTCAAAATTTGATCTTTTTTATTGTAGATTTTTTTGACTGTCAGATCGAGACGTGACTTATAGAACAGATTAGAGTGACTAGTGTTTCACGTTACAAGAAAAATTCAAAAAAATATCATTTGCTCGGTGCATAACTCGACGTGTCATTACACCCGAGTGTGCATTAAGTATTACTCTTCGTTTCATTCAAGAGTAATAGGTACTGGTTAGCCTAGCATGTAGATGCTAAGAGTCAACACGTGATATTTAACTCAATCATATATATAAAATAAAGCAAGATGCACAATGCATGTGGCAAGTGTACGTAGACAAATGTAGATCTTTGTATCATTGTGTTAGGCTCTTTTCGGGCTGGCCCCTATTTTCCAAAGTAATTAATACGATATCAGTACGTTATTACGCTTATTTTGTATTATAATTTTTTAGTGACGATCACAGTTCTTTTATCTTTATTATTTATCGCATGCTCATCATCATTCGAGGTATATTTGTGCGCATCCGATTTTTAATGATCACAGTGAGATCTCTAGTGTCTATCACGTCTTTTCTACCTATCTTATTTTTACGTGTGTTGGTGTAGTTATTAGGTCAAGTTTATGCGATTTTTTCATTATAAAAATGTATTTTGAATGTCCGTAAAATTAGTATATTTTATGATTTTAAATTATTTGTTATATTTTCAGTTTATTTTTTTCAAATTTAGTTGTCAATGGATGTAGACCATAAACTAAGATAAAAAAAACTTAATGCCACATTTATGGGTCAATATAACCCCATTTAAGATATTTTGCAGTCAAATAAACAACTAAAAATACTATAAAATATATTAATTACATCATTTTATAATAAAACAAACAAATTCTGGTTATTAGACATGTTTTCGTCTATTATTCCTTTGTTAGTACCTGATCACACCTTAGGGGGGGTGACTAATGTGCCAAATAAACTTATAGTGTATAAAAATTTAAACATTAGAACATAGCGGGAATAAAAGACTCAGAAACGCAATCAACCATAGAGACACATAGATTTTTATATTAGTTCGATCTGTCCTCTTTGATAAACTTACATCCAGCCTCTTTGCAACTTGCAAAGATTTTCACTAACTTTTTCAACGAATGTTATACCCGCTAGTTTTTCACGGACAAACTCTCCAAAGTCTGTTCTTACAGGTATAGTGAACTAAAAGTCACCCAAGTGACTTAATTTTTCTAGTAATTTCGCACATACTAATTTTTCAGGAGTTAGCCACCCAGCTGATTCTCACAGTATAAGCGAATCAACCTAACACACTTAGTGTTGGTTATCCCAAAGCAACCAATATTCTATACACTATCCGTTTAGATAGGTTTAAGGTTGCACAGTTGTGCTTCTTGATAACTAGATAGTGAAAATTATAATGCATAAAAAAAATAAGTAAACTGACATACATACAGGAGATGGAGAATAGAAGGAATGTCATAGAAGTGCAAAATCCTCCTCTTTAATGTTTCACGAGATGGGAGATTTCTGAGATGATACTTTCAGTGCAATGAAATCTCCACTTAACTTGAATGCACGGAAAGCTTGTGCTCATGGATCGCTTGATTGCAAGAAGACACCTGAAGATGATTGCTCGATCAGTTCTCCAAAGTATGTTCCTTCTTGAACTCCAGGTTATTTATAGATGCAGACTTTATTATATTTATGTTGGATATATTCACATTTAACGGTCGTATCTCAGTCACAATATTCTGCAGATCTGATTGATTGCTAAGCTTTCATCTGCTTTGTGAGTGAGCACATGTTGTTCTCAAGATAGTAGATAGTTCAAATCTTCTACAGTCAAAGATACGTCTGTCTATCCTCTTTTTTCTTTGGTGTAAGTTACCTCTGGCTGCCACTGTTCTGTATGTTTTGAAATGATA
Source organism: Amorphophallus konjac (assembly GCA_022559845.1). Lineage (NCBI taxonomy): Eukaryota > Viridiplantae > Streptophyta > Magnoliopsida > Alismatales > Araceae > Amorphophallus > Amorphophallus konjac. The sequence continues at coordinate 539,962,828 of CM040121.1, forward strand.
TTAAAGATATCTCGCTCGTACATGGGCGTGAGATAAAGTAAGCAAATTCAAATTGCAAGCGTAAGTGTGAGTAAATTATGTAAAAAGTAATACAAGCTTTACACATAAAATACATCTCACAGTATCAAGTGGTGCACAAGAAGATTGTAAAATATTTTATAAATCCTGAGGATAAAATAGTATTCCCAATGGACAGTATGTATTTAATGCAGACGTATTTATTGAGTTGACTATTCAACGCCCTATATACGCATGTCAGATGGCATATGTGATTTTTCTAGAAAAAGGTGGTCAATAAGGTTTTAAATAATATATATATATTTACTTGCACGACACTATAGAGTTTAAGTGTTATGTAGTCGCTTTATTGTATAGTTTGTCGTTTAGTGTAATCATTAGAAATATATATTTGACCAAGTCAAAAGTGTAAATATATACCACTTATTTGAATGGAAGATAAAAATAAGACAACGATGATTTGTCTTTTAATGAAAGTAGATGAAGTATCGTATATTGTTAGTTTTGTCGTTTTCTTAGATAGATAAAATATTAACTATCGCTTCAACTTTTTTAGATTAGATGAAGTTTCGTCCATCACAGTTTTTCTTGTTTTCTACTCAGACGAAGTATCATCTAACTCATCGTATATTATGAGTTAGACGAAATTTCGTTTATCGCAGATTTTATCATCTAACTCCTCTGAGTATAAGACTTGCAGGATGTCTACGAGCCGTCAGAGTGGAAGAGGAAACTCGTCTAGTTGTCACCGAAGGTGGAGAGGAAAGGAGAGATAGTAGCGACGTTTCTCCCCCTCTGGGCATCACCAGTGTGGCATAGGAAGAGGGAGACGGAGAGGGGGAGCAGCCGGCATCACCGCCACCTCTGTTGTGTGGCAGCCGAGAGGGAGACAGAGAGGAGGAGCAATCGGCTGGAGGAGGAATATGACCCGACACAATGCGCCGAGTCCTTCCTCCCTCTCTCTCATTTTTCTCTATTTTTTGTACAACAATTACCTAAAAAAATTCTACTACTAGACCAAAGAATCTTTTTCGGAAAAAAATCAATCTCTATTTAAGAATTTATTTTTCAAAGGAAGGGCAAGCTTCTTGTAGATAGGATGTTTCTTAGTTCTTGTTAGTTAAATACCCCTTGTAGTTGTGCAAAATGAGGTATTTAACTTAGAAAATAGTAAGAATCTATGTTCCAGTGCTCTATTCAGGTGGTGGGACCTGCGAAAAATTTATTCTCTACCATAAAGACCCTTAAGACTTCATAGAATGGTTGCCTATATATGTGAGTGGAAGAGTTGCCCGTACAAGAAGAATGATCACGAGAGTTTGTGCAAAAAATATCCATAATTAAGAAAAATACTTGAGAGACTTTGAATTTTTAAATGCCCACGGGAAAAGAAAACACTCCATGGACACATTTGATGGAAGTCTAGATCATATGTTGGTACACTGATTTGGGCCCCAACAACGTGTGTGGTATATCATGAGTCAAGTGCCCTGTGAGTTGTTTGAGTGCTTTCAAATTAACCAAAGAGTTTGATTTCATTGATAACATACCCACGAGTCTTAGGACACATTTGGTTGGAATATTGAAGAGAAAATTTAAAATTTTAATGATTAGAATCAATGACATCCCTATCATTTCAATCAAATGTAAAAATGACGTTTCAACTTTCATATTCCATAAATTTCGAAATTAGAGAGAGAGAGAGCTTCTGAGTGGATCTCGATGATATTTAGTAATTAAATGTCGATCAACCATTTAAACATGTTCATTTAAACTCCCCATCCACCGTTTTAACCCATTTATTAAATCTCACTACTGTTTCTAATCATCCTAATATTTATTATAATTTATCATTCCTAATGTGATGACAATATGACGACATAAGGGAGAGAGAGGAGAGAGATTTTTTCTCGAAAAAATTCTTGACAACTCAATAATTACGTGGTACGTAAACTTTTCACATAAATTCATAGTAAACATCCGAACCAAACATTACCTTAGCTCTTATTAACTAAGCGGCAAATACCAATTTGGAGTTTGGACACATTTGATGAAACCTAAATAACATATTGTCAAACTCTTTCAGGCCTAACAATGTCTCTTAGGTTGACAAACTCCCTTCCAATGGAGTGTTGGACCACATTTAGAACTAACAAAGCTAAGCTGACAATCTTTTGAACATGCTAGATCTCTTTGTTTTTTTTTCTCTAAATGCCCACTTAATATAGATGGAAACACAATAAGAAGATAGAAAACAACTATATATGTCATCAATTCAATATATATATATATATATATATATATATATATATATATATATATATATATATATATATATATATATATATATATATATATATATATATATATATCTACGTAACCATTTTGGGTTAATTGCAAAAACAACTTTTTACATGCATAATTGCCAGCCTTACATTTGCCTGGCAACATCTGCAAAAGATATCCTTACTAGTATTCGTTGTTAGTATTCTAGCTATTAGTTTTTTTTATTTACTCTGATGAATCCTTAACCAAATTTAGAAAGAGACCGAAATCTTTCTAATATCTCCTAATTTCTTTCTCTCTACACGTATCTATCTCCTTATCTCCCCCCCCCCTCTCTCTCTGGCACAATGTTCCAACGAAATAATATTGCCTATACGAGTGTTTTAATCTAAAATTTTAATTTTATGGATCAAAATAGAATAGTTCTTAAATCATAAATGGCATCTAATCTTAAGGACAACTTTGAACCCATTTTCATGCAAGATGATTATTAAAAATAATAGATACGTAAGGATTGTAATTTTATAGTTATGCATGCATAAAATATCATCTGTATCTATGTATTTAATGTATATATAACATTGAGAAGATAAATACAATGTTATTTTAACATAGTATTTATCTGCGCAACATTGTATTTAAAACAAGTTGAAAGGGTTAAAAATACAGAAAGTAAGAAAAATTTACTGGGGCGTGTGGCGATCACCGTAGGGATCAAATCAAATCAATTCCAACGCAAAAATTCAGACGCTAACCCATTCTTATGCACTGTTTCCGAGCAAGGCCTGCCCAGCCTAGAGCCCATACATAGTGGGCCCCCTTTGTCACTTCACGTGAAAGGACTATATCTCCGGTTTGTGGGACCTTGGGTGTAAAAAAATAATATGCTAATTAATGGTTTTATTAACATGAAAGTTAAAATTAAAATGTCAAGTATTCAAATTGAATCTATATTCTAAATTATTTAAAAATATTTTGACCTTTTTCGTAGGCTAACGAAGATCATGCGGTAGTGATTTCTAATGATCTCAGAGGTGGACTCATTTTTTCTCGATATTGCATTTGCAGACTTACGTGGCAACCCACGTTTCAAACTTAATTTTCGGTTACAAAAAATCTGCAAATGACTCGCCCGGTTCAACCTACTTTGAATGGCATGACAGTTGAATTTGCATACAAATTGGTAATCATTAAAGTGTTAGACATTTGGACCCAAGATTTGACGTATCGATCCGATACATTAAACATAGAATATTAATTATGTATGTTACTCATATTATCTTAAATATAATATGTTTTATATAATTTTAAAGTTTTATGACGGGTGAGTTAGTTGAAAGTGCTTCATTTATATGTGAGAGTGAGTGTTTGATGCGGGGGCAAAGATCACAACTTTTATATTGATTTTTTTATTTTTAGAAATTGACTTAAAAGTCATGATATTTATAAGATTCGAACTATTTATCTCCCTTTTAAATAACAGATCTATTAATTAATTAAGTTACATATAAATTTTTATCAGATTTTTATCATAATAAATATTTATAAAATAATCTTTATTTATGACATAATGATTTAATATGATATATTATCATACTGTACCGTATCAATAAAATATCGGTATGGCCGTTGTGCTCTAGCCGACGTACCTTGATCCAACCACCTATTTGAATATTAGTCTATGTTATTTAGTAGTGTTTCTACAAGTACAATTGAGTGAAAATCTATCTTGCATTTTCATTTATACCCTCTTTATGTGAACATAATGTCCATGTGTATCCTTTTGACGAACTTTTGTCATAATATTCGTAGAATATTCCGTCACCTTATTAGTCACTTCTTATAAGGGTCTTTTAACTAGAGAGTGATGAGTGATGACAAGTTGATATTTAATGCTTGTAGGAAGGGTACAAATGCAAATGCTAATGCTGGTTGGATTTTCATGTAAATTCAATTATAACAAGGATATTATATATATATATATATATATAAGGACCTTATTTAATAATTAAGAGATCATGGTCGTATTTATTGGTATCGAGAGTCCAAAGATGAACGTCATTTGTGCTCCCATGTTTATATCGTCATCACCAGACCAGGTTACTACCATTCAAACCAAACGGTCCGCCGCCCTCACCCTTCTTCTGATGCACTCTGCCTGCAGGAGTGCAGAGTAGACACATGACAGAAACACGCGCACCTCCACAGTCACAGCAGGGGGTAGAGAAGGAAGATGTTGTTCGGGGGCAAGTTCAAGCTCACGCAGAGGGTGCTCGCCGTCCCCGACCACCTCGGCAGCTTCTTCCCCGTGAATGGCCCGGAGAGCAGGGACAGGGGCGGCGGCTCCGGCACCGATTCCGGGGAGGAGATGGAGACATTCCTCAGCGATGGGCCGGGATCAATCAACAGAGGCAGAGAGCGAGATGGGTGCGCGATCCCTGGTGTCCATGTTGCAGGAGAACTGTCCCATGATGAGGATGAGTTCAGATTATGGGAGGAGGATACCCGCCAAGACTGCAAGAAGGTGAACGACAGGGCTGCGGTGGCACCGTCGGCGGACGCTGATGAATCGGGACCGGAGCTAGAATCCGAGGTTCAAGATCGCTGCTTCTCTCTATTAGTGCTCTGTCCTCCTCCCTAACTGTTAAGATCCTGGCATCAGCCTCGCATGATATTTTTTTTCCTCCTCTATTTCTTTGGATGATTCCCCGTTCCACCAGCTTTATCAGACGGTTATAAATTTAGAAGCGTTGCAGAAGATCGCCAGCCGTGGTCTTCCCCCCGGAGGAGGCTTTCGGGCACTCGTGTGGAAGGTTAAATTTCTTGCCTTTGTGCACCCTTCCTCCAAAAGTATTCATTTTGCTCCGTACCAGTGACATAGCAGCAGTGATAGTTTGCGGAGATGTAACGGATTCGGCCAAGATTATATTTATTTTACTACTTACTTGCTGTCAGTGGTCGATTCAATGGTCACCCAAGATTACATTTCTGCTGCTCTTTTTAACTAGCACTCTTCCGTTCACTATTCATTTTGCAAGCCAGCAGTGAGTTAGTCCTGTGGATGTGGGTTCACAGAGTAGATGAATAAGAGGTGTACAGGCTGATGTTTCCCTAAGAATGCTGACTCTGTTATTTTGTATGTCTTCGGTGAGCAGGTCCTTTTGGGTTATTTACCTGGAAATCGAGATTTGTGGGAGGGAGTTCTGGCAGAGAAACGAGCAGCATATCTCAAGCTAAAATCAGAACTCATCTTGAATCCTGTAGGGCTTTTCATAGTGACATATTTTGCAGTGGTCTTGTCTTCTTTGATGGGCATTGCTAATAATCTCTTTTCCTTTAAACTGTTCACTCTAATTGTTTCTTCATTCTCAACTTCTGGGCAGTTGTTCATGCGTTCATTTATTTCTCGGAATGTTTACCTTTCACTTGCACTTTGCTTAATCAGATGTTCTTGCCTTGATAGTCTAGATCCATGAGCAGTGAGGAGTACCCACTGCCTTCAACAACACAGGATGGGCAAAGTATTATCGACGGACAGCTTAAGAGACATGAAATTCCCAGTGGAGATCACCCTCTCAGCCTGGTTAAGGCAAGCGTTTGGCATCAATACTTTCAGGTGAATGGAATGCTACTGTCATTTGTCAACATGATATTTGACAAATTTATCTACATAAAATCCTATGGAAACAAAAATCCTATTTTCCAGGACTCTGACATCACTGCACAGATTGATCGGGATATCCAGCGCACTCATCCGAACATGAAATTCTTTGCAGGAGAGTCTACATTTAGCCTGAGGAATCGAGTATTTCTCTCTCTCCATCTCTAGCCACTTGCAGAAAAAGTCTTACCTCTAATGGGATATTATAAAATTGGAAACTTGTGGACAGGAATCAATGAGAAACATTCTTCTCCTCTTTGCAAAGCTGAATCCTGCAATTGGTTATGTGCAAGGGATGAATGAAATATTAGCCCCTTTGTACTATATATTTAGTACAGATTTAGATGCCCGAAATGCAGTAAGTAAACTCTCCCAGATGTTTTAACTGCTCATGAATAAGAAAATAAAAATTGGCAATTGCCATCTATACTTGCATTTTTCTTGTTCATTTCATTTCAGGTGATTATATAATGTTGAACAAAGATGATATTCCTTTGCATTTAGTTAGCTGGACTCTCATCTCGCTATCAGTTTTGAGTTGTCGTTTGGTTGAAGCAATTTTAATATACGTGTTGAGCCATAGTCATGCTCTCTTATGAATTTCTGTTTTAGGTTATAACTTGAAGGATCACAACTTTTTGTACTCTTCACTTGCTTAGTTTTTTGATTGCCACTCTGTTGAAAGAAAACTTATTCATCAGATCTTTCACATAAACAACATGGAATATTGCAGCAATTGAAGTTAGTACCGCTACTACAGATGGGTTGAAAGAAACTTAGGTTATACTAATGGGAAGATATAGTTCTATGCTTTTAGCCGTGTTGTGTAACACTTAATATTTATTATCGTGACCGAGTAAGAGAGCTTGAACGGTGACGATCTAAGTGCGGGGCGGAGCGTCCGACGCTGATCCTTCATCCGGTGCTGGGAGGCAACGACCTTGGATAGGGAAGGAGGCATGGAGAGCTGAGTGGTGTTGCCAAGCGCTGAAGTAGATGATCCTCCTGCAAACAAAAAAGTTCAGCCCGGGGTGGGGTGTCCTGAGAGAACCCTCCGATTAAGTCAGTGATTGGTGGAGGAGAGAAGAAGTACTGGAGTTGAAGGAGCAGTAGTTGTGTACCTTGCGATGTTGCTGTTATGTACCTTTTATAGGCCCCGATGTCCAGAGACGTGTGGTGCCCTAGTCATGGAGGGCAGAATAGCCAGGTCCTAGGTAGACTCAGGCATAGTTATGACGACTTAGAGAGTTCGAGACAGTTATGGTGGTGAGCGGAATCCGGAGCGAGATTTGGGATCGCAACGGAATGAAGATTGCATCAGATTTGACCGCACCGGGATCTTGCACCCGTTAACGAGTCGGGGTTGGACTCTAACTAGGAAGGCAATGTGAAACACTCACATCAAGCCGATATTGCACTATCAGGGTATGTATGTATATTCCAATATCATGAACCAGAATGACAATTAGCACTTTGGGAACGTAGGTTATATATAAACCCTGATCAAATAGCTGCAGAATGAGGAAATCCATGTGGGATATTGACCAAAGAGATTTTTGATATTAGATCAGACGAAAGACGTAAAAGAGGAAGAACATGAAGAAGTAAATGAGCTCCTACCTATTCTGCAGCTGTATATCATTTTGTTGGCACATCTCTCTCTCTCTCTTTTTTTTTAAAAAAAATTCAATTAAAAGATATCAATAGTTTTTAAGCCACACATTGATTATGTATGAGCGAACTATAAATTTATAAGAAAGCAGGTCTCTCTACCCATTGCCTATTAGGTTTGTGTTGGATGCTTTATCATGGTCTCAGAGGGTTGAGAGCCACATGCAGAAAAGCTTCTTGTTATATGAGTCTGGGTTACAGATATAGACCCCTCTGAAGAAAATTCCATTTTTTTTATCGTTATACATTACTGCAGCTTCCCCACTTGCATTTCGGGTTAATGTAGACCACTCGTAAGAAAACTTTTTTGTTTTATTATACCTGTTGGAATATTTGGGCATAGTCTCCCGGGCAATAGTCCCGTATTGGTTAAATGAGTTGTGGTTCATGTACTTATGACCCTGGGCCTGTGTATCTCAACACCGCGATTTTGTGGATTCAACATGGTATCAGAGCATGGTCTTGGCCCAACTCCATATATTTCTTATCTCACCACCTCCACCCAATTAATCTCCACGGCCCATCTTGACCATGAGGGGGAGTGTTAGAATATTTGGGCATAGTCTCCCCGGCAATAGTCCCGTATTGGTTAAATGAGTTGTGGTTCATGTGCTTATGACCCTGGGCCTGTGTATCTCAACACCGTGATTTTGTGGATTCAACAATACCATTGCAACTTAGCATTTCTTTGCCCCTTTTAAGAACTTTCCTTGTTCTACCACTGGCACAAAGGGATTCTCGTTGGCGAAGCAAGCCTAAGGTTGTAGGAGATAAGCCTATGTTCAGGGTGATCTAGGCCTAACTTGGTTTGTTTGGGCCCTTTGGGTCTGAAGTTTATTACCATACCCAATAAGGTCGATCTATTTAACTTAAAGCTTGTTGGTTCTTTACTCTTAAGAGATTTTTGCATATAAGTCTCTACAAATTTAACTAATTGTCGATTGGTCTCTGAGTTACAACTATTTCCTTATAAGTCCTTACAATCTTTGCTCTCTTACTAAAAAGTCCTTGTGATTTATGTCCGTCAAAAAGAGAATATCCAGTAGAATATTCCACTTTAAGGGCGACAAAGCACTGAAAAAGACAAAAATACCCCCCTAAATGTAAGCCCGCTACTCTCTCTCTCTCTCTCTCTCTCACTCTCACTCACTCACTCTCTCTCTCTCGGGCATGCCCTCCTTAAGCTCGTCAACCTCTGCAATCTGGAGCATCGAGCCAACAACATGGACAAGTTAGCGGCGGAGGAACCTTGGCTCAGTTCCTACAAGGTCAATCAGCAACTCTAGAGCCTCCTGAGCAATGGCCTCCTGTCCAAAGTTGAGCGCCTCAGTAAGGGTGCACACCATGGCATTGAAGAGGTCCTAGAATTGATCACAGTCAGAGGGGGTAGGCAAGCATTAGATGAAGATGATGGTGGCACCGAGGGTGGCAACACGGACATCAAAAGCAGCATTGGCAAGAGGCAATTGAGGAAGATAGAGTAAAGGGTGAAGAGGTGGGGGAGGAGTGTGTTGCCGATGTACTGAGCAAGTTACAAGAAGATGAGTAGCGCCAACTCCTGGAGTTGCAGCAAGTCAGAGGTGACGGTCTGGAACGTAAAACGTAGGAGCTCGGGCCAGGCGTTCTCTAGGAGGAGGTTGGATTCAAGCTCGGAGACAACATTGCAAAGCTTCTTCAAGATTGACTTCACTGCCTCAGGGTGGACAGAGACAAGAAGGAGGGACTTGAGGTTGGACTGGGTGGAGGGGGCGAGGGATGGGTTGCTAGCATGGGAGGGGGAAGTCCCCACAGGCACCTCTCTCTCCTCCAACGCCTCCCTCTCCTCTCTCTCTTACTCTCTCCCTCTGCCCTTCTCTCTATTTTGCTCACGACCGGGCGACAGTGTGCAAGGAGTGCCTTGGGGATGCCACTGTAGCCTTTCCCTCCGCCTCCCTTGAGCACTAGCATTATCTCACTATCGATGTCCTCTGAGGTGGTGAGCAGAAACCATAGGTGGTCCTCGAAGACGGCAAGGACGTAGGGGTGGTGGGCAGCGTCGTTGGTGTTGTTCCAAGAGGGGCTTTTGCCGTCGTTGCAGTCGATGTGGGTGCGCTGCTGGGCGGGTGGATCGCTAGAGAGCTAGGCCATGCCGTCGACCTCTATCTTGGAGGATCACCATGTACCCCCTTCATCCTCCACCACAGCCTAACCTCCCGTAGCCCTCCCTTTCCCTCTTCTTCCCACTGCAAATAGGCCCAGTTTGCCTCCTTCTACTAAGCCACCGTTGAGGCCAACTGTCTCCCGCAAAACCTTGCCCCCACCTATACGAGCATCCAATGCCACCCTACTGTGACGCCCCTAATTGTGTCACCTCTAGCCCAGTGTAGGCAACCTCTAACTCACCCCGCTACACTGGATTGGCCGCCGTGGAGCCCCGTGCCTCCACCCTACGCTGGTGCCCGCCGTCGTTGCCCTGTTGTCGGCACTGCCCTGCATCTGTCACAGCTAGCCCACAAGCAGCCTCCGTTGTTGAGCCTACTACTGTGTACGGCCCAGTAGCAGCCATCCGTAGTATCTAGAAGGACCACCAGACACCAAGATGTGGGGAGAGGGGGAGGGGGTTGCTGGGATTGATGGGGGGAGGGAGTGGGGGTTCTGTTGGCCGCCACTGGGATGGGGGGAAAGGGGGAGCAGGGGAGGGGGTCTACTGAGGTGGGGGGAGAGGAGGCCAGTAGAGGGTGGTCTTTCTCTCTCTCTCTCTCTCTCTCTCTCTCTCCCCTAATTTGGGATAATTTGATCTTTTGTTAACTTTGGGTCAAGTTAACAATAGTTCGAATAATTTTTGTCGAATGGAACGAATGACAGGGACTTATTGGTATAACGACAAAGATTGTAGGGGCTTATAGGGAAATAGTTGTAAATCAAGAACCAATCGACAATTAGTTAAATTTGTAGAGACTTATATGCAAAAATCCTACTCTCAATACCCTTGATTTGTGTTATTGCAACATGAGTATTTTGCTCTTGTTTCATATTAGGTTAATTAATAAGATCTCTTTGGAGGTGTGTGGCCAGAACACAGCCACCACCTCTCCCCCTCCTCCTCCTCCTCCTCCTCTCTCTCTCTCTCTCTCCAACATGTAACCTAGAAAATCCACATGGTATCAGAGCATTGATCTGAGTTGAGGCTATAGGTGAGCCCTTCATGGTGATGCTTATGGTTCTGTCCTCTTCTTATGTAGCTCCGATCTGGTGACAAGTGACTCATGTGTTTAGGTTGATCATGAGTCTTATTGACTCCTTGGTGCTGTGCACGGTCAAGACAGCCTCCAAGCTTTGAAGTCCAAGGCTGCCCTCCAGGTCAGATAGTCTGGTGCTTCTTTCTTCCTGTTCTGTCCACTTCCAAAGTTCAATGTGAGCAGTCCGCCCCTTCTATTGGTAGTTGCCAATAGTGCCTTGCTCTTCCTTGCTGTCACAAGGGCATAAACATTTGATATCTTGTCCTAAAGGCTTGAGCTGAGGGGGATCGAATTACCCTTCCCTGTCATTATTTCCTCACATCTAATAGTATTTGTCCTCAATGTCACAATCTACACAGTCCAAGGCAACCTCAACGTGCCCCAAACAAGGAGACACCCCCTACACTAGTATGGGTAATGACAATATTTCCCTCCAAATCACTTCGATGAAGTTGATGGAACATAATTACATGGTGTAGTCTATGGCGGTAGAAATCTACATCACTGGTCGTGATAAGAGTGGGTACATCAATAGCAAAATAAATAAGCCAAGTCTTGAAGATTCTTTTTTTTTTTTAACAAAACACTGGCCAATCTGGAGTAGGTACTGGTCGAGTGCACCCCCCCTCAAAGAGGGGGAATGTGCTCACTCCCCCAGGCTACACCAGGGCCCTAGATTTTATTTCTTTTTAAATTGGATGTACATGAACTAAGGGGCATACCCCTGAATAGCAGGGAGGCAATTATAAAGCCTTTGCAAACCAACAAAGACTAAGAAGAAACTAAAAGAAATCAGTAAGAATTAAAACCTAAAAGCAGGCAAACCTGCCCTATCCACCCTAAGGGCTCCTCTAGCAGCCCTTGGGAGATCCCTTTCTCGAACAAAAACAGAGTTACTTGAAACATTACATGCCAAGGATGCCTGTGGACACCAAAAATTGCACACCAAACACCCTGCTCGGCCCAGCATCAACAACGACGCCGAGTGAAGAACCCCCGGAGAGATTGGTCATCCAGACACCCCCACATATGCACACTACCGTGGAGCCGTCCCCAGAGCCACGACGGCAAAGAGAAACCAACCCCCGGGAAGCTCACAATCCTCGGCCCCCGAAGAAAATCAAACGAATCATAACACGTGCTCAAAACGGGCCCAAGTCAAGCCTCAGCGGCATACCCCAGGAGGGGCTTCAGCGGCACACCCCCTGGGTGTTCAGCGGCACAGCCCTTTGGCCTTCAGCGGCACGCCCTTTGGCCTTCAGCGGCACGGCCCAATGGCCTTCAGCGGCACGCCCCCAATCGCCTTCAGCGGCACGGCCCAATGGCCTTCAGCGGCACGCCCCCAATGGCCTTCAGCGGCACGGCCCAATGGCTTTCAGCGGCACGCCCCCAATGGCCTTCAGCGGCACGCCCCAATGGCCTTCAGCGGCACGCCCCCAATGGTCTTCAACGGCACACCCCCTGGGGGGTGTCTTCAACGGCACGCCCCCTGGGGGGTGTCTTCAACGACACGCCCCCTAGGGGGGGGGGGTGTCTTCAACGGCACGCCCCCCTTGGGGTCTTCAACGGCACGCCCATTCAAGGCTCCAGCGGCACGCCTATTTGGGGCTCCAGTGGCACGCCTTTTTTGCCTCCCCCACGGCACGCCTGTTCAGCCCGCCAGCGGCACAACGTGAGGCATTTCAACGGCAAACGATCGTGGTGCCCATGCCCTACGCATCCTTGGCGCGCAGTGAAGCCGTCTGAGGTGTCAGCCGATCGTTGGGCCACGCTGCCTATCCCCCTGCCACCAAGGACGAGGGAGTCAACTCCCATTAAACGCCTGCCTTCGGCGCTTCCCGCCTTGGAGGCTTCCACCGTGTGGGGTATAAAGCCCCCCCTTCGCTGCGAACAAGAGGAGGGAGAGGGAGGAGGGCGACAGACACACCCACTCCCAGAGAGAAGAGAAGAGAAGAAGAGAAGAAGAAGAAGAAGAGAAGAAGAAGAGGAGGGGAGGCTCCCCCCGGCTACTCCGTCCATCGCCGTCCGCGTGAAGAGAAGAAGAAGAAGAGAAGAAGAAGAGGAGGGGAGGCTCCCCCCGGCTACTCCGTCCATCGCCGTCCGCGTGAAGAGAAGAAGAGGAAGAGAAGAAGAAGAAGAGAAGAAGAGGAGGAGGGGAGGTGGAGGGGCAGCCCCCCCTTGCTGTTCCATCCTCCGTCGTCCACGCAAAGAGAAGAAGGGAAAAGGAAAGGAGGGGAAGAAGGAGAAGAGAAGAAGAGGGAAGAGAGGAAGAGAGGGAAGAGGGCCTGCTGCCCCTCCACCTCCCCGCTGCCGCATCTTCCCATTTGCCTGAAGGGAGACGCCCTTCCGTCTCTCCTCGGACACCCAGGCCCAACACCCCTTGAGCCTCTCTCCCTCCTCCTGCCAAGGTTTCCTTCGACCTAGCCAACCAACATCCCCGATACACTCCAGCTGGCCTCCAACGGCACACCCCCCTTTTTTTCTTTTGGGCCTTCAGCGGCACACCCTTGAAGTGCCCCAGCGGCACGCTTCCATCAGCCCTTCACCGGCACACTCCCTGGCGCCTCAGCGGCACGCCCCCAGCAGCCTTCAGCGGCACGCCCTTCAACTGCCCTCAGCGGCACACTCCTTGGCCCTCAACGGCACACCTTCAGCCGTCTGTTCGCCGGCACGCCCTAGCCAGGCCCTTCGTCGGCACGCCCCCTCGTGCCTTCCTTGTCCGGCACACTCCCCTAACCTCTTGCCCGGTGCACCCCCGGCCAGCCTTAGAGAGGCCTCCCACGCGCTGTTTCCTCCGAGCTTTCCGAAGTTTTACTAAAGGTGTTGCTACCTTCGGGCGCCCACCTCCAGTTGTCGGGTTCCGCCACTCCATGTGGGCGCGTTCCCTTTTTCTCCCTTACGCTCGGGTCAAGGGGAGATGCTGCCGAATTTTCGTCAGAAACAATAACATGTTAAAAAGATAAAAGAAGCAACAAACAAATAAAAGAAGAGCAACGATAAAATGTTTTAACCGACGCAATGAAATCGTAATTAACGTAAAGAGAACCAAATCGAACAACAACTAAACAACTTGAACATCCGCCCTCACAAAAGAAAGAATGAAGATTAATCAAGAGAAGAAAAGAAGGAACCCATGCAAAACTTAATAAAATCAAGAGAGAAAAGAAGAGAAGAAAAGAAAAGCCTTAAAAAAAAGAACGGAGGAGGAGTGGGCTCCCCACGCCCTTCGCCGGCACGCCCCTAGCCCGACTGCTCGGGCCTTCCCCGGCACGCCTCCCTCAGCCCCTCGTCGGCACGCTCCAGCCCTTCCCCGGCACGCCTCCCTCAGCCCCTCAGCGGCACGCCCCCTTGGCCCTCCAGCGGTACGCCCCTACGGGCCTTCCCCGGCACGCCTCCCTCAGCCCCTCGTCGGCACGCTCCAGCCCTTCCCTGGCACGCCCGGATGAAACCTATTAGCCTGGAATCCCCATTGAGACACATGAGGAGACTCGTGCCGAACGGTAGAATCCGTAATAGAATTATAATAAGGATGAATCCTAGTAGCCGGGAATCCCCATTGAGACACATGAGGAGACTCGCGTCGAACGGTGAAATCCGCTACCAAAATAAACAGATGGGGGCTGTGTGAAGCTACCGAAAGTCGAAAGCCTGGAACTAATGTGTAGGCACTAGAGTGATCCTCGAGTGTCACCAGGAAAACCAGCATATCCCTATGGTTATGGTCCTTTGTTCACACATTTGCACTGCCACGCCACCGAGAATTGCCTCGGGTGAAATGCGTGAATTTAGGCTATGCATGCAAGACGTGCAATATCCTCTTGACGGGTGCACCACCCTCGATTGTGCCCCGCGGCCCGCACCGCATCTACGAATTACGGGCGACGTCCCTATCCTATCCCCTATAGAGGGAGCTACCTTACTTATATTTATGTTATGCCTGCTAATGAATGCTTGCATGCTTAAAAAAAAAATGAATGAAAATGATAAAAAAATATAAACAAACAAAATAAAACAACATAAAAATAATAAAAAGTATAATAACAATAAAATAACAAGAGTGTGCGTAGGCAACGAACTCAATTTCGGCTATCGCAGCCTACTTTCCCAGCTCTGGCTCGTAGAGCCCAATCTTGGCCCTCCATGGCCTACCTCTTGCCCTCCCGGCTCGTTAATTTCCCAATTTTGGCTTTCACGGCATGCTTCCCAAAATTCGGCCTTCACGGCCCGCTGCCCATAATTTCGGCCTTCGCGGCCTACTTCCCAACTTTGGCTCTCGTAGCCTGCTTACCTCGGCCGCCATGGCCCGCTTTCCCAGTTCTGGCCTTCACGGCCTGCTTCCCAAAATTCGGTCTTCACGGCCCGCTGCCTATAATTTCGGCCTTCGCGGCCCGCTTCCCAACTTTGGCTCATGTAGCCTGCTTACCTCGGCCCCCATGGCCCGCTTTCCCAATTCTGGCCTTCACGGCCTGCTTCCCAAAATTCGGCCTTCACGGCCCGCTGCCCATAATTTCGGCCCTTACGGCCTGCCTCCCAATATCTTTGGCTCTTGTAGCCTGCTTACCTTTAGCCTTCGCGGCCTACTTCCCAATTCCGGCTCTTGCAGCCTGCTTACATTTGACCTTCGCGGCCCGCATCCCATAAATTCGGCTCTTGCAGCCCGCTTCCCAACATCCCTGGCCCTTTACGGCCTGCTTCCTAGAATCTGGCCCCCACGGCCCGCTTCCGTAACGCCAACTTTGGCCCTCGCGGCCCACTTTCCTGAGTCTTGGTTTCATAGCCAATATCCCCCGGCGCATTTTTGAATCAACAAACTCTTCTCTCCGTCCCTTCGGACGACGAACATCTCAGTTGCTTCTGGCCTTGGCTGTTTCGGCCTCACTTACTGGCTCCAGTGCCGATAGCTTTCAATTATCGGCCGTTGTGCCTACAACTCTTATATCATTGGCATCCACGCCAGCAGCCACCCGGAGTTGTTCAAAAAAAAAAGAGAGAAGAAAAGAAAGAGAAGAAGAAGAAAAAAAAGGAAAAAAAAGAAGAGAGACAAAACAACAACAAAAGAACAAAAAAAAAGAGAGATGACAAAAGGAGAAGAGAAGGAAAAGAAGAGAAGAAGAGGAGAGAGAGAAGAAAAAGAAAGAGAAAGAGACCAAGAGAACAGTAGACCAGGCCAGCTCCCGACCCCCTGTCGGCGCTGGCGAAGAGACAAAGAGTCAACAGACCAGGCCAGCTCCCGACACCCTGTCGGCACTGGCGAAGAGACCAAGAGAACAACAAACCAGGCCAGCTCCCGACACCCTGTCGGCGCTGGCGAAGAGACCAAGAGACCAGGTCAGTTCCCGGCATCCTGTCGGCACTGACGAAGAGACAAAGAGACCAGGTCAGTTCCCGGCATCCTGTCGGCACTGACGAAGAGACAAAGAGACCAGGTCAGTTCCCGGCATCCTGTCGGCACTGACGAAGAGACAAAGAGACCAAGAGACCAAGAGACCAACAAAGCATGTCAGTTCCCGACGCCTCGTCGACACTGATGAAGAGACTAAGAGACAACAAACCAGGTCAGTCCCCGACGTCCCGTCGGCACTGACGAAGAGACAAAGAGACAACAGACCAGGCCAGCTCCCGACACCCTGTCGACACTGACGAAGAGACCAAGAGACCAACAAACCGGGTCAGTTCCCGGCACCTTGTCGGCACGGACAAAGAGAAGAAAAGACAAACAGACCATGGCGGCTCCCGACGCCCTGTCGGTGATGATGAAAAAGAGAAGAAGAGACCAACATGCTACGGCAGCTCCTGACGCACTGTCAGCACTAACGAAGAGAAGAAGAGACCAACATGTCAAGTCGGCTTCTGACACCCCGTCGGCATCGACGAAGAGAAAAGAGACAAGTACACCCACGGGCACCGCCCGGCTCATCCTTCGCCTGCGCTACCCGTGGGTGGGGGGCATTTGTGGACACCAAAAATTGCACACCAAACACCCTGCTCGGCCCAGCATCAACAACGACGCCGAGTGAAGAACCCCCGGAGAGATTGGTCATCCAGACACCCCCACATATGCACACTACCGTGGAGCCGTCCCCAGAGCCACGACGGCAAAGAGAAACCAACCCCCGGGAAGCTCACAATCCTCGGCCCCCGAAGAAAATCAAACGAATCATAACACGTGCTCAAAACGGGCCCAAGTCAAGCCTCAGCGGCATACCCCAGGAGGGGCTTCAGTGGCACACCCCCTGGGTGTTCAGCGGCACAGCCCTTTGGCCTTCAGCGGCACGCCCTTTGGCCTTCAGCGGCACGGCCCAATGGCCTTCAGCGGCACGCCCCCAATCGCCTTCAGCGGCACGGCCCAATGGCCTTCAGCGGCACGCCCCCAATGGCCTTCAGCGGCACGGCCCAATGGCTTTCAGCGGCACGCCCCCAATGGCCTTCAGCGGCACGCCCCAATGGCCTTCAGCGGCACGCCCCCAATGGTCTTCAACGGCACACCCCCTGGGGGGTGTCTTCAACGGCACGCCCCCTGGGGGGTGTCTTCAATGACACGCCCCCTGGGGGGGGTCTTCAACGGCACGCCCCCCTTGGGGTCTTCAACGGCACGCCCATTCAAGGCTCCAGCGGCACGCCTATTTGGGGCTCCAGTGGCACGCCTTTTTTGCCTCCCCCACGGCACGCCTGTTCAGCCCGCCAGCGGCACAGCGTGAGGCATTTCAACGGCAAACGATCGTGGTGCCCATACCCTACGCATCCTTGGCGCGCAGTGAAGCCGTCTGAGGTGTCAGCCGATCGTTGGGCCACGCTGCCTATCCCCCTGCCACCAAGGACGAGGGAGTCAACTCCCATTAAACGCCCGCCTTCGGCGCTTCCCGCCTTGGAGGCTTCCACCGTGTGGGGTATAAAGCCCCCCCTTCGCTGCGAACAAGAGGAGGGAGAGGGAGGAGGGCGACAGACACACCCACTCCCAGAGAGAAGAGAAGAGAAGAAGAGAAGAAGAAGAAGAAGAGAAGAAGAAGAGGAGGGGAGGCTCCCCCCGGCTACTCCGTCCATCGCCGTCCGCGTGAAGAGAAGAAGAAGAAGAGAAGAAGAAGAGGAGGGGAGGCTCCCCCCGGCTACTCCGTCCATCGCCGTCCGCGTGAAGAGAAGAAGAGGAAGAGAAGAAGAAGAAGAGAAGAAGAGGAGGAGGGGAGGTGGAGGGGCAGCCCCCCCTTGCTGTTCCATCCTCCGTCGTCCACGCAAAGAGAAGAAGGGAAAAGGAAAGGAGGGGAAGAAGGAGAAGAGAAGAAGAGGGAAGAGAGGAAGAGAGGGAAGAGGGCCTGCTGCCCCTCCACCTCCCCGCTGCCGCATCTTCCCATTTGCCTGAAGGGAGACGCCCTTCCGTCTCTCCTCGGACACCCAGGCCCAACACCCCTTGAGCCTCTCTCCCTCCTCCTGCCAAGGTTTCCTTCGACCTAGCCAACCAACATCCCCGATACACTCCAGCTGGCCTCCAACGGCACACCCCCCTTTTTTTTCTTTTGGGCCTTCAGCGGCACACCCTTGAAGTGCCCCAGCGGCACGCTTCCATCAGCCCTTCACCGGCACACTCCCTGGCTCCTCAGCGGCACGCCCCCAGCAGCCTTCAGCGGCACGCCCTTCAACTGCCCTCAGCGGCACACTCCTTGGCCCTCAGCGGCACACCTTCAGCCGTCTGTTCGCCGGCACGCCCTAGCCAGGCCCTTCGTCGGCACGCCCCCTCGTGCCTTCCTTGTCCGGCACACTCCCCTAACCTCTTGCCCGGTGCACCCCCGGCCAGCCTTAGAGAGGCCTCCCACGCGCTGTTTCCTCCGAGCTTTCCGAAGTTTTACTAAAGGTGTTGCTACCTTCGGGCGCCCACCTCCAGTTGTCGGGTTCCGCCACTCCATGTGGGCGCGTTCCCTTTTTCTCCCTTACGCTCGGGTCAAGGGGAGATGCTGTCGAATTTTCGTCAGAAACAATAACATGTTAAAAAGATAAAAGAAGCAACAAACAAATAAAAGAAGAGCAACGATAAAATGTTTTAACCGACGCAATGAAATCGTAATTAACGTAAAGAGAACCAAATCGAACAACAACTAAACAACTTGAACATCCGCCCTCACAAAAGAAAGAATGAAGATTAATCAAGAGAAGAAAAGAAGGAACCCATGCAAAACTTAATAAAATCAAGAGAGAAAAGAAGAGAAGAAAAGAAAAGCCTTAAAAAAAAGAACGGAGGAGGAGTGGGCTCCCCACGCCCTTCGCCGGCACGCCCCTAGCCCGGCTGCTCGGGCCTTCCCCGGCACGCCTCCCTCAGCCCCTCGTCGGCACGCTCCAGCCCTTCCCCGGCACGCCTCCCTCAGCCCCTCGTCGGCACGCTCCAGCCTTTCCCCGGCACGCCTCCCTCAGCCCCTCAGCGGCACGCTCCCTTGGCCCTCCAGCGGTATGCCCCTGGCCTTCAGCGGTACACCCTTTTAACCCTCCAACGGTACACCCGTCCAGCCCTTCAGCGGCACAGCCCCAGGCCCTTCAGCGGCACATTCCTTTCAGCCCTTCAGTGGCACAGCCCCAGGCCCTTCAGCGGCACAGCTCTCAGCCCTTCAGCGGTACACCTTTCTCTTAGCCTTCCAATGGCCCATTCTCTCTCTAGAAAATATGAGTAATAATAATAATAAAAAAAATAACAAGCCCAAAAAGAACAAATAAATAAGGATGATAAAGAAACAAGTAATAATAATAGTAATGTTAAAAGAAATAATAATAACGATAAATAGACAAAGTGAATGATAACCAAGATAATTAAATAATAATAACATACTCAACAAAAAATGACAAGTAAATGAATGATAACAAAACGAACAAAATAATAACAAACCTAATGTTGACCATAATAAACGAATCAATCACAAGGAAAATGAATAAGTGGTAATAAAGAACCCACCCAAATATATCTATAAATCTACAAATGATAACGATACCGCTTCTTAAACAATAATAAAACAATGAGATCCGCTTCGCAGCCTCGTCTCTCCCGTGACCCGGTGCCGAAGGAACAACAATACCGCCCTTGCGAGTTGGGCCTGAGCCTAGGGAACCGTCCCAAAATGGCCATGACCCGACCTCGCCTCGGGCTGACATTCCGATTAAACCGGACTCATTTCTCCGACTGGATCCCTTCCGAGCCGCTACTAAAATTACCGCACGTTCGGCAGACATTTGAACGGGTTCACCTTGATTTCTGCCGCGTTTCTATTACGGACCTATGTCCGAACATGAAAAGGCCTGTGAGCGACCTTCATAGCCGGTGGCTCCTACCCCGACATGGTTGTGAGCCGGCATTGCCCGGGGCCAATAGCTCACCAATTCCGACCCGTTCCTATCGGGATTTGCTCCCACTCTTTCATTGAAATTGCCGTAAACTCGGCATACATTTGTACGGGGTCGCGTCCACCCCCGTCACGCTCTCAATACGGGCCCTTGCCCGAACATGGAAAGGTCCGCAAGTGACCGACAGAATCGGAATAGAACGAAACGGCTCTCGCCACCTCTGGACTCCTCCCATGGGAATATCAATAAGACCTCCGTGGGCCATATTTAGACCTCGGGCCCGTCCCGATCATGGTCATCGTCTGGCTCATATCTCCGGTCTACAGCCTGTTCCTCTCGAACACGTTTTCAGTTCCGAAACCTAGTCCCGGGACTTTTCCCCGTTGCCCTCCGACACCAGAAATATTAACGCTGCCCACGCGAGCCCCGTTTGGATCACGGGAGGCGCCCCCGGCATGGTCCCGACTCGATCTCGCACCGGGCCAATAGATTCACGGGTTTTCGGATATAATAGCCGAGATTTAATCGAACGTTTTCAGTGTCTCGAAATAACAAAACTTGCCGTGTCCCGGCACACATACATTCTCGGTCTTTCTGCGACGATTACGATATTCCCAATATCGGACACCCGTCTGAACATTAAACGGTCTCCTGAATGACCGACACGTTTAGAACGCCCGCTTCTCCGGACATAGGGCTTTTCAGCCGATTCAAGGGATATTCCCTCGTCGCCTCCTTGGCACCGGAAATATCAATGACGCTCATACAAGTCTTGTTTCGACCGCGGGGGGCCCACCGCAGTATGGTCGCAGCTTGCTCTTGCACCGGGCCAACAGATTTACCAGTTTCCGACCGCTCTAACCAAGGTTTAGCCGAATGTTTTCCGTTCTCCTGAACAATAAATTGCCGTATCACGGCATACATATGCTCCGGTCTTCTCGCGACGATCACACTTTTCCCGAAACGGACACTCGTCCGAACATTAAATGGTCAGCACATGACCGATATGATCCCGGATGGTTTTCTTCCCGCCTTCGCGTGAGGATTTCAATACCTCGTAATAGACCTTTTATGTAATTAATTTCTTGGCCATGAGGCCCTGAATCTCGGCGATTAATCAAGGGTGTTCCCTCGTATGGGGGATGTAAATGACGCCGTGACCTTTATGGCATGGCGGGTTTTGGTCCCGACACGAACTACACAATTGACTGACGAAGTCAGATCGAGCGCACCATGGGCTCTTCGGAGCCCGAATAAATTGTCACTTCATGACTGGCACGCCCACGCACACAATAAACGAATAAACCAACAAGAGAATAATAAGTGAAAAAAGTGCGTCCACAATGCCAGAGAGTCTGCAACATGGTTCCCTTCCCTAAATATGTGTTGTAATTGACAGCCACTTCCCACCAGAAGGAAACAAGTCTGCCTCCACCATGGGGTTGCCATCCAGCTAGGGACTTCTCCCTTTCTACCAGCCTCCACAAGAGCTGCACAGTCCGAATATATTTTAGATAAACTAATGCCACATTGGTTTGCAATAGCTAGTCCATCATGGAGTGTTCTTGTTTCTGCTAACAGACTATAGCCCGTGCCATAGGAGAATGCAAAAGCAATCATTAGCTTTCCAGAAGCATCTCTTATACAGCCTCCTCCCCCACATTTACCTGGATTACCCTTAGATGCCCCATCTATGTGTAGGGTATAACCCTGAGTGGCCAATTTACACATTACAACCATTGGCTGTTTGACAACAACCTGAGGGTGTAGACTGAATGCCGCCAAGTTACTGAGATGAATAGAGGATATAGGCTTGTGGAATTTTAGCCTGTCCAGTGCCAACGAGATAGCAACAGTTATTCTTCTTTTGATGGCAGCAAGATTAAAAGGAATACCTTCAAACCTGGCGGCACATCTACACTTCCAGATTTCCCAGACCATCAAAATAACAGCAAACATTCCAATGTAACCCAAAGCAGATTGCATATTAGTGACAGCTAATATATTCCATAGTCGGACTGTAATATGATCACTTAACCAGGCCCTATGGCTGATCAAGGGAGCAACCCAGCCCCACAAGTCAGATGCCAGCTCACTAGAGATGAAAACATGGTCAAGATCTTCTTGGCTAGGGAAGAGACAGCAATTGCATCTAGAGACTAAATTGATTCCACAATCCTTTATCCTGCTATCCACAGGGACAGCTCGATGGAGGATCTTCCATGTAAACAATGCTGCTCTTGGGGCAATGGCAGAATGCCACAGTTTTGCCCATGCTGACCTTTTATGGCCTCTAGGTCTGATTGTATTATAAACTGATTTAATAGAGAAGTTACCTTTTAGAGTACCCATCCATACACATGTATTTTTACAAGGAGTGTCTACATCTTCCTTGGGGTTTTGCACTGGAGGATCCTTGGTTGAATTTCAAGACCAACTAAATTCACAATCCAAGACAAAACAACACTATTTTCTAAGTGCCATTTGTCATATTTAGAATCTTATGACAAATGGCACTTAGAAAATAGTGTTGTTTTGTCTTGGATTGTGAATTTAGTTGGTCTTGAAATTCAACCAATGATCCTCCAGTGCAAAACTCCAAGGAAGATGTAGACACTCCTTGTAAAAATGTTTGGACAAAATAAGATGTTGTCCGTGTCTATCAGTTGACAAATGGAATAAATGACCCGAAATAGGGAGGTTTGTCTGTAACCACCTCTTTTGGCACCTTATGAAGCAAATGGAAAGAACTAGACTACTATGCATTTGATGACTGGTCATGTATAGAGGATCAGAAGAAGCTATTCAATGAACTCAGATGTTAAATCTTGGCGGGTCTTAATCAAGATTTAAGACCTCCAGGGACAGATTTTAAGCATGGAATCATTATTTTCCCTCCTTTGAATAGGTGTGTTTCAAGATCTTTAACGAAGAAAGTCATAGGAGAGTTATGAATAATACTATTGGACCACTCAATAGTCCTGATGTTAGGGAATTCTCAGTCTTGATAGCTGCCAGACAGAAAAGTGGAAGAGAGGAACCCAATCAACATAAAAACAAAACCAAGATAGGCATGGCTTGTAGTCATTATGGCTGTCAGAATCACCTTGTTGATGATTTTTGGGATTTGCATCATGAGAAAAACACCGGAAATTCAAAAATGGGAAGAAGAAACAACAAGCTAAGGGCAATAGAGTCACATCTCACCTTGTAGGAGGTCAGCTAGCTCTCTCTCCCTGATTATGGATCAGTTAATTCTTTGGGTTTTGCTCTCCTGGACATGTCTTCATATGATATTGCACAACTCCAAAGGCTTCTTTCGTAGCTTGGAACCAGTTCTTCCGTACCCTTATCTACTTGTGCTCCATCAGGTATTGCTAGCATTACATTGAGCACCACCACTGCTCATCAGGTCCATTCTCCCTAGGTCATAGATTCTACTACAAAAAATTATATGACTGGTATTTGTACATTGTTCTTTTCTTATTCCCTTGCCTCTGGTCAAGATAAAGTGACTATTGTACATGGTTCAAGAGGCATTGTCGTAGGCCGTGACAATATTAAATTGGATAGTCACTGTTGAACCCATAAAATATCCTTATTAATCAAGAACAATAAAACTTTAATTTGATCCAACAATGGCATAAAACTGGTGCGGACACCAGGGCGATCAGTGACACATCGGCGAACCGACGGTGCCATACGCGGAGCACCAAGTGGACTACTTCGGCTTCCCTTCAAATTAGGGACAATTTGGCTTCAATTTGGACTCTTTTTGCATTGAAATTGGGCTTGTAATGAACATTCTATTTGGGTTTGCATAATGGGCTGGTTGTAAGGCTCTTAAAGGGCCAATTGGTTAAGGCCCTTAAGCATTCCTTAAGAAAGGAGTGGCCTTGGTCCATTGTGATGGATCCATAAGCCATGCATGGCCCAATTGGGCTTCCTTCCTACATGGGCTATCTAGGTTGGAGAGGCCTTAAACAAGAATGGGCTCCCTTCACTCATGGGCTCTCAAGGTTGGAAAGGCCTTAAACAAGAATGGTGGAGTGGGCTTAAGCCGTGGCCAAAATGGCCCAATTGGAGGCCCAAGTAGGGGGCGCCCCATGTTTTGTTGTATTAGGCTAGGGAACTTTGTTTTTTCTTCTTCCCCTCCCCATTTACCACATGGGAGCATTAAAAGGCTGCTGGTCAATGACAAAAATGGCTGCAACCTACCACCTTTTACTTGAAATTTCAAAGGTAGGTGAGCAACCATGTCCCCTTGTCCCCCTTCTTGGTCTCCCCCTCCCATCCTTGTCAAAGGGGCGCAGCCCCCTTCCCCTCCCCCTTGTTCCATCGACCTCCCCTCCCCCTACCCCTTGCATTTGCCTATTTAAAGCCATGTATAGTGTTTGTAAAGAGGTTAATGAAAGTTTTTGTGAAAGAAAGTGTGTTTAAGAGAGTGATTCTCTTGTGTTTCCTTGGGTGTGACTCCCTTGGTTCTGTCCTGTGACGGGACAGAATTGGGTCGTGTGACTCGACCTTGTATCCCCCTCTTCCTCTTACCTTCTTCTTCCCCAAAAAATCTCAGTGATACCTCTGAGAGTTAGGAAGATTTCAGCACTGGTTTCGCGACGATCGGAGTTTGTGAGCGACGGCAAGGCTTCTTTTCGTGGAGGTGCGCAGATCGGTCCCTGATTGCTGCCCAGATCTGAAGATGACTGTGTTTTAATTTCTCCAGCCCAACCCCGACGCCATCTGAAGTTGGTTCTTGAAGAGAGATCGTAGGGTTTCGAGTCCTCTTCGAGTTGCCGCCAATCTCGCCTCGATCCGATCACCGTGCTGTCCGTGGCGGCGATTCTCGTGAGATCGCGCAAGAGATCTGAGCAGATCCGGCGCAGAACCAGCACCGACTTCCCGAGCCTACCCCGCCTCATCCGGCTGAGATCTGTGCGAGATCTTCGGAGAGCTTCTTCCTCCGGACGTCGCCGACGATCTCCCACAAGCGGCGCCTCAATCGGGCCTCGGCAACCATTTTTCCCCTAATTCTTTCTGTTCCTGTGCAGTTCTGTGCGAGCAGAACCAGAGGCTTGGTGCAGCCACTGCTGCGCTCAGATCTGAAAAGATCTGATCGCGCCCTTCAAAGCAGAGAAACGGTGTCCAGTCGCCGTCGTTCTCCAACAAACGGCACTCCGATCGGATCTCGGATCTAGCTGTACCGGCCTTCGCAAGTTCGCTGTGCAGGGTGACCAGCGTGGACAGAACCGGGTCGGTTCACCCTCGGCATACTCGATCGGCCCCGACTCGCCTCCCTCGGCTCCGAAGAGTGCTGCCCGTCAACCCGGGTTCCAGCAACCCTAAAGTTATCGATTGTAGCCCGATACCTCCCTGTGTGGAGTGGGCCAAGCTTCTGAATTTGTAAAATTTAATTCAATTGTGTATTGGGGTTGTTCGGAAATCGGCCGGGGTGTCTTCCCCACGCCTTGTCGTGGAGGTACGCGATTCGTTCTCCACTCACATTGCTGTTTAGTATGCTTTCTATATTACTGCGTTTGTGAGAATAGGGCCGATAGCTAGTTTCAAATTCACCGCGATTGTGAGTTGTGAGTGCCCGTTCCGTGGCTCCAATCGAGCACCGAGCGCGAATTAGCACCCTAGGCGACGGTGGTTTCTTAATCGCCGCGATCCCCACATTTCCCTCGCAAGGGACGATCGTCGGGCTCAAGAGAGTCGCTGTTGAGAGACGTCTCCACCCGGAGAATACCACGGTGGTCAGCCGCCCGGCTTGCCTTAGTGTGCTAGTGCTGGCCGCACAACGGGTCGGTCGTACGTCTTAGCCCGAGTCGGTCATCCGTCCCGCATCAAATTGGTATCAGAGCGTCCGTGGTCGAGTCTAGGGTATTCATGATAGTTTGGTATAAGTCGGTTTAAGTCGAGTCTAAGATCATCATATTTCTAAAACAAAAAAAATATTTTAAAATTGCATCCCAATAAACGGTATATCAAAAGGTGTTGCCCGAACGTTAGGTTACGCCTATCGGGAAGGCCGCACTTTGCATCGACGGATCTTCGGATTCTGTAAGTCCGCCAAGTACCGAATATTGGTTTAGGTCTAGACGCATCATCGTAGTGTGTGATTGCATTAGTCGGTGTTTCCTAGTCCGTGTGTCTGCATGTCCACTACCCGCCACTACCATGGCCGTCACCCGAGACCATGGGTCCGATTGGTCACCCTTGGTGGCCGAATTCAATGCTTTCATGGCCCGATGCCCGGACCCTATGTCAACAACCGAGTCGTTCCAACGACCTATCATGTCCATTGCCATCTTACCTAATAGGTTGCATACGGAGATCGACTTCATCAATAGGGTGTCGTCTAACTGTGTCTCACACGACATAGTTGAATCGCTCTCTAAGACCGGAGAGATTGTTCTCAATGGTGGTTTAGCATTTGTAGAGTTCCAATGGAGGTTCGGCACCGCTCTTTATTTCGATGGAGCATGGTGCAAGGTCGGCACACTTGCTGGTCCATGCATCATTTTAGGGCAAGATTGGTTGGAAGAGAGGAGAGCAACCTTCGACCGGGATAGGAGGAGTTGCACTTTATACCCACCTCACCTACCCGGCGAGTTCGTCTTCCACGATGGCATACACCCGACTACCTCCGTGTCTCCAACCACCCAACTCCACCGGTCCGTTCCACCTCTGGACTCACATCCACCACCACTCCCGGAGCCCACCCATGTAGTCCCCTATACTGCGGTTAGCCATTTCTCCGACCTGTGTCCTTCACATTCTCCTACCTTAGAGGACAACCAGTTGGAGGATGCCTCACCCGGGCCTATTATAGTGAGTTACGAGGCTGATCAAGAATTAGCCGAGGAGTATCTCACTGATGTTTTGGGGTTAGAGAATGACCTAATAGAGGACCCCGCCATTCCACTCCTACCCGTCTCTCCTACGGTAGCGCAGCCGCTAGTGACTACCGTACCAGTGTCGGCACTCTATGTTGACGTGGTATGGTTTGACTTCTACCATGCATACGAGAGATAATATCCGGACTTACCTTTTTGTGAGTGCCACACCCGACGTCCGGATTACTTTCCCGTCACCCGCCTCTTGATCCTCTTACACTTCCATATCCGAGGACGAGTCTTCTCGAATCGGAGACGGTTGACGAGGGAGGAAACTCGTGACATCCGGTTGTGGGCTAGTCCTTCTTTACACTTAGTGTATGAAGACGACGACCGTCATCCTTAGCGGGTCTTCTTCCATATGTCCCTTGTGTTTGTGTCTTTGTCTTTGTCTTTGTCTATGTATGTCTAAGGTCATATGTGTGTGTTTGTTTGTCTCTCTAGTTGTTTTCTTTCATACATATGGTTTGCATTAAGTCGTGTCAATAAAAGGCCAGTCAAGCACGTATAAGGAGGTAGCCGATGCATGCTACATATCTGTGGATTCAAAAGGAGAGTACGTCTAGATCAGGGTCATACCTGATTGGTTTCCTCCTGGAGACCAAAAGTAACTCTAGGTCCACGATACCCACCCTTTCCGGGTCAAGAAACAAGTGGGTCCGAATGCGTACGATATTGAACTACCGGACGACTATGGTGTCAGTTCGACGTTCCATGTTTCAGATCTGGTAGCATATTGGAACCCGCGGTGATCCTAGAGAGTTTTAGGCTTTCTCCTCCCATTGTGAGTGATACATCACCCGAGAGTCCACTCTTCCAGCCTCAATGCACACATATAGATTGTATACTGGATGAGCAGGTGATCACCAGGAACGGAGCCTACCAACACGTCCTAGTGCGTTGGCGAGGATGCCCCACGATGAACAACGCCCTGATCACATGCGGAGAGCTCAAGTTTCACGACCCTTACTCGACGGGGTCGAGTTCCTCCCACCCGGGGAGAATTGGTGCGGACACCAGGGCGATCAGTGACACATCGGCGAACCGACGGTGCCATACGCGGAGCACCAAGTGGACTACTTCGGCTTCCCTTCAAATTAGGGACAATTTGGCTTCAATTTAGACTCTTTTTGCATTGAAATTGGGCTTGTAATGAACATTCTATTTGGGTTTGCATAATGGGCTGGTTGTAAGGCTCTTAAAGGGCCAATTGGTTAAGGCCCTTAAGCATTCCTTAAGAAAGGAGTGGCCTTGATCCATTGTGATGGATCCATAAGCCATGCATGACCCAATTGGGCTTCCTTCCTACATGGGCTATCTAGGTTGGAGAGGCCTTAAACAAGAATGGGCTCCCTTCACTCATGGGCTCTCAAGGTTGGAAAGGCCTTAAACAAGAATGGTGGAGTGGGCTTAAGCCATGGCCAAAATGGCCCAATTGGAGGCCCAAGTAGGGGGCGCCCCATGTTTTGTTGTATTAGGCTAGGGAACTTTGTTTTTTCTTCTTCCCCTCCCCATTTACCACATGGGAGCATTAAAAGGCTGCTGGTCAATGACAAATATGGCTGCAACCTACCACCTTTTACTTGAAATTTCAAAGGTAGGTGAGCAACCATGTCCCCTTGTCCCCCTTCTTGGTCTCCCCCTCCCATCTTTGTCAAAGGGGCGCAGCCCCCTTCCCCTCCCCCTTGTTCCATCGACCTCCCCTCCCCCTACCCCTTGCATTTGCCTATTTAAAGCCATGTATAGTGTTTGTAAAGAGGTTAATGAAAGTTTTTGTGAAAGAAAGTGTGTTTAAGAGAGTGATTCTCTTGTGTTTCCTTGGGTGTGACTCCCTTGGTTCTGTCCAGTGACGGGACAGAATTGGGTCGTATGACTCGACCTTGGATCACCCTCTTCCTCTTACCTTTTTCTTCCCCAAAAAATTCCAGTGATACCTCTGAGAGTTAGGAAGATTTCAGCGCTGGTTTCGCGACGATCGGAGTTCGTGAGCGACAGCAAGGCTTCTTTTCGTGGAGGCGCGCAGATCGGTCCCTGATTGCTGCCCAGATCTGAAGATGACTGTGTTTTAATTTCTCCAGCCCAACCCCGACGCCATCTGAAGTTGGTTCCTGAAGAGAGATCGTAGGGTTTCGAGTCCTCTTCGCGTTGCCGCCAATCTCGCCTCGATCTGATCACCGTGCTGTCCGTGGCGGCGATTCTCGTAAGATCGCGCAAGAGATCTGAGCAGATCTGGCTCAGAACCAGCACCGACTTCCCGAGCCTGCCCCGCCTCATCCGGCTGAGATCTGTGCGAGATCTTCGGAGAGCTTCTTCCTCCGGACGTCGCCGACGATCTCCCACAAGCGGCGCCTCGATCGGGCCTCGGCAACCATTTTTCCCCTAATTCTTTCTGTTCCTGTGCAGTTCTGTGCGAGCAGAACCAGAGGCTTTGTGCAGCCACTGCTGCGCTCAGATCTGAAAAGATCTGATCGCGCCCTTCGAAGCAGAGAAACGGCGTCCAGTCGCCGTCGTTCTCCAACAAACGGCACTCCGATCGGATCTCGGATCTAGCTGTACCGGCCTTCGCAAGTTCGCTGCGCAGGGTGACCAGCGTGGACAGAACCGGGTCGGTTCACCCTCGGCATACCCGATCGGCCCCGACTCGCCTCCCTCGGCTCCGAAGAGTGCTGCCCGTCAACTCGGGTTCCAACAACCCCAAAGTTATCGATTGTAGCCCGATACCTCCCTGTGTGGAGTGGGCCAAGCTTCTGAATTTGTAAAATTTAATTCAATTGTGTATTGGGGTTGTTCGGAAATCGGCCGGGGTGTCTTCCCCACGCCTTGTCGTGGAGGTACGCGATTCGTTCCCCACTCACATTGTTGTTTAGTATGCTTTCTATATTGCTGTGTTTGTGAGAATAGGGCCGATAGCTAGTTTCAAATTCACCGCGATTGTGAGTTATGAGCGCCCGTTCCGTGGCTCCAATCGAGCACCGAGCGCGAATTAGCACCCTAGGCGACGGTGGTTTCTTAATCGCCGTGATCCCCACGTTTCCCTCGCAAGGGACGATCGTCGGGCTCAAGAGAGTCGCTGTTGAGAGACGTCTCCACCCGGAGAATACCACGGTGGTCAGCCGCCCGGCTTGCCTTAGTGTGCTAGTGCTGGCCGCACAACGAGTCGGTCATCCGTCCCGCATCAAAAACCGATACAAAACTAGTGATGTTGTGTTTGTGAATCATGCACGTGTCTGAGGAATTTCGATGGACGGAATTACTCACAATGGATTTTCAGTGAAGAGGTGGCGGGCAGCAAAAATAATGCACCTGTTTCGATGTTTCCGCAATACTCCAGCAAGAAGAATAATTTTTTGCACACTCAGAAGTCGCTCACCACGCTATGGATTATGGTTTTGGTGAGACTGAATTCTAAGGCAGCAAGTTGGCCGTCAAGAAAAGACAAAGAAAAGCATAAAACACATGTGGGGCTGCAGCCTAGTCAGCAGGAGAGGCTAGACTGTAGGAGAAGTCAAAATAAAAAGAGTAATACTTTGTGTAACACTTCGGTTAATTACACACCGAGATGTTGCATGTGCAACACTTCATTTTTTTAAAAAAATAGTGTCCCTCACACCAAGTTAGTTTGGTGTGCCGACCACGTCATCAAATGACGTGACTTGAGATCACGTAAAAAAAAAAGCTCCAGATGTATTCACATAGTTGAGTTTTTATTTTTATGTGATTCTCACGTCATATCACGTCACTTGATGACGTGATCGATATATTAAATAAACTTGATACGGAGATCACTCAAAAAAAATTCAAAAACCATAGATTGTTATATGTGCAACACCATGACATATATTTAATCGAGATGCTGAAAATACCATTACTCGTATAAAGAAAAGGAGGTTGAAATGGACCCAACGCCCTTTTTTTATAGCCACCCAAGGTTGGTAGGGTAAGAGGGCTGTGACTTCTCTCTCTCTTGCCTTAGCCGACCGGGGTGAGGGGGGGGAGTAGCACAGCCTTCTCTCTCTCCCCTCTTAATCGACCGGGTGAAGGGGGTGGGCAACTGGGCAAGCCTTCCCTCTCTCCTCTCTCAACCGACCAGGGTAGGGGGGGGATGTGCGCAGCCTTCTCTGTCTTCTCCCTTAAGCCGACCGGAGTGAAGAGTGGGGCCAGCCTTCTCTCGTTTCTCCCTTGACCGAGGGGATGAGAGGGAAGCTGCGCCTCCTCTCTCTCCTCTCTTAACCAACCGGGATGAGATGGTCAGGCCAGCCTCTTCTCTCTCCTTACCCGACCAGGATGGAGAGAAGGGGTCTACGAGCCCCCACTTAGCCAGCCGCTCTCTCTCTCTCCTTCTCCTTACCCGACCGGGGTGAGAAGGTAGGGTGCGCAGCCTGCTTAACCGATGGGATTAGGGGGGGATTTAATGCTAACTGACAGGACTTGGGTCCTAATCACCTCCGGATAAGCTCCATCGGGTTCTGTAAATAGAAAGTCTTAAGAACTAATCTACGCAGAGAACAACACGAAGGAAAAGAGATGCACAGCGCTGAAGGCTTGTGTGTGTTTTGAGTTTTGAAAGGAATGGAAGAGGAGGTATTGTGTAAACACCCCTGCTCATGTCCATTACTCCATTGTGTAATTATGGAAAAATGGAAATTGTGTGTATACCCTATTTGTGGGTGTTTTCATTATAATGAAATGGAAATTGTGTGTTTGTCCCTGTTTGTGGGTGTGTTCAGAAAACCAGAAATTATATATACGCCACTGCCCCGTGCATCATGTAATTCTGAAAAGCAGAAATTGGGTGGATGCCCCTGTTATGGGTGAAATCTGAAAAAAAAATAGAAATTGCGTAAACGTCCATGTTCTGGGTGAAATCTGAAAAATCATAAATTGCGTACAAGCCCTTGTTCTGGGTGAAATATGAAAGAATCAGAAATTTCATACATGCCCCTGACAGGTGTATCTATTAAAACAGAAATCTGACAACAAAAATTTCCTGCATGCCCTCAGGGTCATCTTCCCAGGCTTCACTTGAAGTTAGTCCAAGTTGATGGGTTTGATCTTGATCACAAGTTAATCTAACAGTTGATCTTCATCATAATTCGATCCAACGGCCGAGCATGATCAAATTCAAATTCGGCAATCCGATTGTGATCATATGACGATCCCACTGTCGAATGTGATCAAATTCAAATATGGCAGTCCGATTGTGTTCATATGGTGATCCAATGGCCGATCGTGATCAAATCTAAGTCCGATGGGTTGACAGCAATCATATGGGCGATTTAATGGTTTGATCATGATGGAATTCAAATCCAACAGTTAGATCCTGACCAGAAGCAAATCTAACAATCAGATCTTGACCAGAACCAAATCCAACAGTCAGATCTTGACCAAAAGTCGATCTAACAGTCAGATCTTGACTAAAAGCAAATCGAACGATCGAATCTTTACCAAGTGTAAATTCAATCATCCGATCGCTACTCGGAACAAATCCAAAGATCTAATCTCGGAAGCATAATCCAACGGTCTAATCGTGACCGGATACAAAATCCGATAGTCCTATTGTCACCAGAAACAAGTTTGATGGTTTGATCTTGATCGAATATAAATCTAACAGTACGATCACAACTAGATGTACATCCAATGGCCGGATTGCAACCTAATGTAAACCAAATGACCTGATCACATAATCGGGGCCCCGTGTATAGGTCCGAAAAGGCCTATTGTAATACACATTACACATTTAAGGAATAAAATCCTTCTATTCTCCTGCAAGAGTATGTTTCTCTAATAAATGATCTCTGTGATTGTATCCATTAGATAAAACTCACAATATTATAACAAATATTGTTAAAGGATTAAAAGTTTTCTTTGATAATTAATCAAAAGTGTTCAAACTTTAGGACTATATAAATTAACACCAAATGTAGTTACTCGAACCCTAATCATCTGATAAACCCAAAACTGTAAAATAAATAATGCAAATAAACATGCTAATGATATGCCAAGATTTTAAATTTAATTCATCATCAACGTGTTCACAGTTTTTGCAGTCCAACAATCACCTTATCTTGACTTTTGCCTTATATGTTCCTACTCTATATATGAATCTCTTATCTATCAATAGCATCACCAATTGTTTAAACTGTTTAGTGGTCTCTTTCCTTGACCATTGTGTTTTTCAAAACCTGAAGACAAGGCAAATCATTGGGACTAGACGTGAAGCAAGAGTCTCTACTACTTCGAGCCAAGAAAGGATGTAGCTCTTACTCTAATGTTAGGAGAGATGTTAATCAGCAAATAAGGGAGATTCAACTGTGGCACTCCCGTCTTGGTCATCGTTCCTTTAAGTCTTTGAGACTCTTATTTTTTACATTGTTTGGTCAGATGATTTTATAGTCACTCAGTTGTCATGCTTGTCATTTAGCAAAACAATGTTGTACTCAATTTCCAATTTCAATGAATAGAAGTTTAATTCCCTTTGAACATGTTCACTCTGATGATTGGGGTCCATCTCCTATTCCTTCTCTAGATGGCTTTCGCTACTTTGTGAGTTTTGTTGATGTCTATACCCATTGTACGTGGATTTATTTGTTGAAATCAAGAGAAGAAGTCTATAGGGTGATAGAAACTTTCTGCAAGATGATTGAAAATCAGTTTGAGAAAAAAATAAAAGTATTTTTCAATTTGATAATGCAAAAGAGTTCTTTGTAAGAAATCTAAAAGTTTTCCTCGAGCAAAAATGAATTATCCATATATCTTCATGCGCTTACAACCCTCAACAAAATGAGGTGGTAGAGAAGAAAAATAAACACTTGTTGGAGACGGTGAGGGCTCTTCTTCACTAACATAACCTTCCCAAAAGGCTTTGGGGGGTGAAAATTCTTACTACAACTTATGTCATCAACTAGATGCCATCCAAAGTGATTGGATTCAGGGCTCCCATTTTCCTTTTATATCCTTGTCATTCTTTGTTCTTTCTACCTCCCAAAGTCTTCGGCTATTTATGCTTCATTAGTTGTCTTCGACCAGGATCTACCAAGCTTGACCCTTGTGCTATAAAAGGTATGTTATTGGTCTATTTTCTAACTTAAAAGGGGTACAGGTGTCTTGACCCTAAGACCGAATAGAAGTATATTCTCAAGAATGTCACCTTTAGTGAGTCAGAGTCATATTTCTCCCCCCAAGTTGCTTCTCAAAGAGAGCATTGTTTTGTTCCACATACTTCTAAGTTGTTTTTTCGAACTCCTCTGCTTCCTTTGTGTCAGGAGATGTTTACTTCACATGGTGCCATAGGAGAATCATCACTTGGAGTCAGGGATCGCCCTGTTGCTAGTGAGCCAACTCAGGAGTTGATCGCCTACTCCAAAATGTCAAAAAGAGGGGAGGAACTGCCTATGGAAGGTTCTTCTCATGAAGTTGCTGAATCCTTAGGCCACCAATCCATTAAGCTTCCTGACCTTGATGTACCTATTGCTTTTCACAAAGGTACTAGATGGTGTACCAAACATCCTATTTTTAAGTTTGTTATTCTTAATTATCTCCTTCCTATCATGCCTTCGTCATTGCATTATCAATTGTCTCTGTGCTTAAGTCCTTTATAGAAGCTGCAACGGGTCCTAAATGACTGCATGCAATGGATGATTAGGTAAGAGCACTACAAAAAGATCAAACCTAGGAACTTGTTGACCCCCCAAAGGGGAAGAAGTTGGTTGGCTTTAAGTGGGTGTTCACTATTAGATGCAAGCCAGATGGATATGTAAATTAGTACAAAGCATGACTAGTTGTAAAAAGATTAACTCAGACTTACGATGTGGACTATGAGGAGACATTTCCTCCTGTGACCGTGACCAAACTAAAATCTATCTAGGTCATTATTTCTCTTGCTGTCTAGTATTCTTTAAACTTGTTCCACCTGGATATAAAGAATGCCTTTCTTAACGACGATCTTCAAGAAGAGGTGCATACAACGCCCTCCTGACTATCCTATAGGTGGTAAAGTGTACAAATTAAATAAGGCATTGCATGGCCTCAAACAGTCTCATTGAGCTTGCTTTGACAAATTTCGGCTTGCTATGATTCGCTTTAGTTATATGCACATTACTGCAGACCATACATTGTTGATCAAGTGCGAAGCCAGCAAGGTGGCTATCCTCCTGGTCTATTTTGATGATATGGTCATTACATGAGATCATGAGGATGAAATACAATGGTTGAAAGTGACTCTAGCCAAAGAATTTGAAATTAAAGACTTGGGACTGCTTCGATACTTCCTCAGACTTAAAATAGCTTATTTCAATGATAACATTTATGCATGTCAGAGGAAATATGCCTTTGATTTGTTGATGGAAACTAATAAGCTGAGTTGTAAATCTACAACAACCCCTAATGAGGCAAATCATTGTCTATTTGGCCAGGCGGGGGACCTTCTCTCTAAAGTTGTCAAAGGGAGATATCAACAACTTGCTGGCTGACTTTTGTACTTGACACACACGTGTCCTGATATCACATATGTTGTGAGTGTTGTTAGTCAGTTCATGCATGCACCAAAAACATCTCACATGCAAATAGTGGACCGCATTCTCCGCCATGTAAAGATATGTCTAAGAAAAGGGATTTTGTTTACTTAGTCTGATGGCTTCAAGTTGATGGGTTTGCAAATACTGATCGGGTAGGTTCTCATAATGATAGACATTCCACTATATTGTGTCTTTCTTGGCAAAAATCTAGTTACTTTGTGAAGTGAGAAGCAGTTAGCGTGTGCTCATTCTAGTGCTGCGATTGAATACCGCGCTATGGCACATGGTTTAGCCGAATTGTTGTGGCTGAAACTCTTGTTACAGGATCTTGGCTTGCCTATTGCACTTCCTCTAAAGCTCTATTATGATAATAGGGTTGCCATCCACATTGCCAACAATCTCGTGTAACATGACAGAACCAAGCACATCGAAATTAATTGACACTTCATTCGTGAAAAGTTTAATTCTTCAGATATTTGTCTACCCTACATTCGGTCTGGTGGTCAAATTGCTGATGTGTTTACTAAAGGCGTTACATGGGAGGCGCTTACTTCTGTCCTACGCAAGTTGTGCACGAAGGACATCTATGCTCAACTTGAGAGGGAGTGTAGAAGAAAGCCTATGTTTAGGCCAATGTAGGCTTGACTTGGTCTGTTTGGGTCCAAGGTTCATTACCAGACCCACTAAGGTGGATCTGTTTAACTTAAAGCTTTTTTGTTCTTTACTCTTAATACCCTTGAATGAATTGTGTTATTGTAATAGAGCTATTTTGGTCTTGTTTCTTATTAGATTAATTAATAAGATCTTGGTCGCTGTGTGGCCAAAATACACAGTCGCCACCTCTCATGTTCGACCCATCTCTCTCTCTCTCTCTCTCTCCCTCCCTCCCATACCAACATGTAACCTAGAAAATCCAGAGGTGAACGAATGATCTTCTAGGGTTGTCTTCTTTATTGGCTTGTACAATGGCAGGCAGTATGGCATAGAAAATTCTAGACTTCTAGCATTATCATTGTTTGTCCCTCTCTTCTTGCGCTCTTGAATTTGTCATTGTAGCAGAGCTACCCATACCTGATGCAATTTTCCAAATTCAAACTTATTCTAGTCCTGTCAAATTTTGTCCCATGCACCGAGTCCTTCATGTTTTCAGCATTTGGGTAAGAGGCAGTGCTGCAGTAGTAGGGTTGGATGATAAGTCTCCTGTTGGTTGTGTATCAATTCAACTCAAGATTGGCAGTGGCCCACCCAATTTCCGCCCTTAAAGACTTATCCCATTCAAAAGAATAACATAAAAATAAAAATAAATAATAAATAACCCGACTCAGGCCAAATCCGCTTGGATTGGTTTGAAATTGGCCAAATCAGCTGTGGATTGGCCGGTTCTTTTATGAATTTCCCAATTTTGGCTCATTAGGGTTTATCAAAACATACTTTTTAAAAATATACTTCTATGTATGTGTAAATATTTTTCTTCATTTTTAGATTTAGTTTTTGGTGTTCTTTTTTTAAAATGGTGTTTGCTCACTTCCATTGGATGGGTTGATTGGCCAATCCGATCCGAATCAGATCAGGATCGGGCATACCCAATCCAGGTGCCCAATCCAATCTAGAATTAAAGAAGCATTCTTTTCTTGGCTCAGATTTCCTTATTTATTTCTAGAATTAAGTTGGCTTTGCCATGTCATATATTTAATATTATCTATCCCATCAAAGCTGCTTTGATGTACGACAAATAGACAAGTTCTGTCGATCGGGCTAATGGTGATTCAGGCTTGATCTTGGGGGGTGGGTTTACTCTCAGATTTTGGGTGGGGATTGGGGGGGGTACGACACAGAGACAAGTTCTGTCCATTACATTAATATGCCTATCTTTTTCCCCATCATCTATTATGGGCGGGATTGAAATGAATTCAAAGACATTTCCAAAACTTCTCTCAAACATGGTCCCAGACCCCAATTATAACAAAAAACATGCAAATAGTGAAGAACAATGTTGAATCCACAAAACCGCGGTGTTGAGATACACAGGCCCGTGGTCATAAGTACATGAACCACAACTGATTTAACCAATACGGGACTATTGCCCGGGAGACTATTCCAACACTCCCCCTCACGGTCAAGAGCCGTGGAGATTAATTGGGTGGAGATGGTGAGATAAGAAATATATAGAGTTGGGTCAAGACCATGCTCTGATACCATCTTGAATCCACTAAACCGCGGTGTTGAGATACACATGGCCAGGGTCATAAGTACATGAACCACAACTGATTTAACCAATACGGGACTATTGCCCGGGAGACTATTCCAACAAACAAAAATAACCAATTTTAGCAGGATATGCGCAACATCGTTAGTAGAAACAGTTTATTTTCTGAATAGAAATTCGTTTTGATATGTGGTAAGACAATTTCAGATAAACGTTTTATTGACAAAGTCCAGTATTTTGTTAGCATGACAAATATTCAAACTATAAATAGAAGCTGGTATACTTCAACCGTAAGCTTCTACTTAGGTGTAACATGACATGCTGTTCATTCTCTGAGCTAAGTTGTTGGACAGTGTCTGTCCATACTCCCTTAAACAATAACACAAGTTACGCAGCCATCCCACTCAAGTTTGAAGGTAGATGAAACTGAAGAATGGGAGGAAGAGGACCAAAACGAAGGAAAATGGTAAAAGCTAAGGTTGATAAGAGCACATGGGAGGAAGAGGTTTGCCATCTTCTCCCTCCCTGTCCTGGGGAGGACATGAGTACCTTCTCGTCCTGTTCTTTGCATCTCCTTTCTAGACTCTTTCCACTTGCACCACTATAGCATGTCTTCCTAGCTTAATACTCATTTCTTTTCTTTTCTCTGTGGCCCTTTTCCTTCTCTAGAGAAAGTAAGAAACCCAGCCTACATCTTCTACTTCTCCTTTTCTTCTCCATTTTAGGTTTCATGATGTTTTCAATATCTGAATGCACCGTCTCCATTCAAGATGTTCTCTCCTCCTTGAAAATGCTTGCATTTTGCTGTTGGTTATGCCCCATTCACTATTTCATTACCCCCACAACCCCACTACACACCCAACATCCAAACCCATTTGATTGTTGGTAACTTCGAAAATCTAGAAAGCAAAAAAAGGTTTCGATGCAAAAGAAACAAATTATTTGCAATTGTCTCAATGAATTTATTTATTTTCATCTTAAGGAAGCTATTATTTATACTTCAACAACCTTCGGTTCGGTGTGTGCTAACAGGCCCATGTAGCATCACACAATTGAAGCACACTGATTTTTGGACTTGCAATGTCACTAGCTGTTGATGACCGAAACCTCCCTTTTCTATTGGCAAATTTGGAAAACTGCAACGCAAGTTTATGTAGTTTTATGTTCTATGCTTATCGTAGATGCTATAACGTTTGGTACACTTTCTGCCACCCTTCCCACTATCAACCTATATTCCCCAATGTCCTGCAACACCTGAGGAACATGTCACCATTAATACAAAAGGTCGTAAATGTTTGTCAAATTATAGTACCTCAGTACAAGGAAGGAAGACTCGAGGATGGGCTCAGATTGGCTGGGCCAGAACCAATCTGGATCAGTGACATCGGCCGAACGCCGCCCGATCCCAGTCCGAGTCGGTTGAGTCAGGCCAGCCACCCCATTGGAGTGAAGAAAAAACTCAAAAAATGGCAAAAAATCTTAAAAATAGGAAATTTGTTCCAATAATGGAGAAACTCAATGTTAGATGAAAGAACCATAACGTTCATACATTTGAATAGCCGCTGGAAATTCCCCATGTCATTTTTTTTACTGTTGGGCGCTTCCCAGCATCTGTTCAAATGAAGTCCCCAATGGTCAAAAGAAATTGATCGTTGGGACTTCCCAGTGGCTCTTCAATGTGAAGAGCAGAGCAGAATCTGCCGATTTGCCCTTGGGATCCTTGACTGGAATGCTCCCACTGGGATCCCCCCATTCAAAAAAGAAAAAAGAAAAATCAGTTTGGAATTCAGAAAAAAAAATCCAGCAGTCAAGAATCGGCCGATCAGTGTCTAATCCCAACCGATCTCGACCGATATCCTGTTCAGAGGATCCGGATCGGTGGATTGGGGCCAAATCGGTTGGATCCAAAACCGATCAGATCGGACCGATCCGGCTCAATCTGATTCAATCCTGCACACCTTGCCTCAGTATTCACCATACTTGATATGTCTTTTATCTTTATGATGGAATTACACAGACATTCATCTGCTGACTCTGGACACCAATGGCATTATATGAAAATCAACCTAATATCTTGTTTGCAACTTGTAACCATGTAATCAGTGAATTTCTAGCTTTGAAGCCAAATGGTGCCTTGAAGATTTAGATGCATCCCATCAGGATGCATATATTGAAGTTGACGTGATCTTGAACATCTTCTGATATGTTCATAATATATTGGATGATTTTGTCCAAAAGTTTGATTTCATCAAGGCCTGTGAAATGTGAATGTGTAGATTGGGTCTCTTCTAGCTTAATAGTAAAAGAATTTTTTTCCCTTAAATGGGGTCGTTAATTTCTTTTCCCCGAGTCAATTTGTTTCCTCAGAGATATCTGACAAGAAAAGACAGATCTCACCAAAAAAATTTCAGCCGGATATGTGGCCAGGTAAAGATGTCTCATTCCCCTGGCATAAGACTTGTGGGGTGTTGGACAGAACAATGGTTATTTTCATGAAAACTTTTGGTGATGTGCCCATTATTGCAGCAAATAGAAATATCCAACTTCTGCTAAATTATGTTCACCAACATATATTGTTTTTGCTTGCAAGTGGGCATCGAAAGATGTTTAGGTTATGAACCAATGCGATTGGGGTTCTGTCTACCCTTGGTCGTCATTACTTAATTACCCTGCTCTTTTCATGCAGACAAATGCAGAAGCAGACAGTTTTTTCTGTTTTGTCACTCTGCTAAGTGATTCTGTCGATCACTTCTGCCCACAACTAGATAATAGCCCAATGGGAATCTTCTCTACTCTTTCAGACTTGTCCGAGCTTTTGAAAGCTAATGATGAAGAGCTCTGGAGGCACCTCGAAGTCTCCAACAAGGTAGGAAATGGGTTGCTATGCTGATCGAATCGTTGATAACCAGCATTGTGCATGCCTTGGTGGATAGATTTAGCTAATTTCCAGTCATCAAATGAGAATAAGCAATGTTTTGCATGTTGGAGTAAGTAAACAGAATACTCACTTCATGTGGCATATCAAATGTCTGATTTGGTCATTTAATTTGCTCCTTGGTGATAAAAAAGACAGGAACATCCCCCGCCACCACCCCAACCAGTGAAGGCCCATATCCTGTCTCATGATTTTAGTCATTCTGTACTCTTTTCAACGTTTTCTTTTCCCCTGCACTTCAGTGGCATGAAAGTTTCCATGCAGAAAAAGCTTTCCGGGCATCAAAATCATGAAAAAGGAAAGCGCATATTAAATCGTTGCTATGAAGTTTTCCGATGCAAGCTAGGGACTGTGGCCTTCATGCTCTCCGTTCATGCTCTCCGTGCAATCTTAGCACCACCTTCTATTCCAGGGGGCTGTGAGCTGATATTTCCAGTGCGCTATCTCCTTGCATGCAGGTGAAGCCACAGTTCTATGCGTTCCGGTGGATCACTCTGCTATTAACGCAGGAATTCGACTTTCATGCCATTTTGAGGATATGGGATTCACTTCTTAGCAGCCCCTTTGGTGTCCAGGTACGTGGGTCCTTGTTCCTCCAATATCCATGTCCATTACTTTTCACTGTGAATCACCGAGTCTACATCATTCATCAGAGGTGGTGGCCGTGCAGGCATCAGCCTCCCACACAGACCTCACTTGGTCACACTCTGTTAATCTTTCCCTTCTTTGATTCACTTATCTTGGCCATCCAAGTCCGTCCCAGATTTGATCGGAGTAGTGACGAAAACCCAACAACAACAACAACAACAACAAAAACTTGCTTGCAATTTGCAATATTGATGGGTGTGATGTGGGCAGGAGATGTTGCTGAGAGTTTGCTGCGCCATGTTGGTGTGCGTCAGAGGGGAGCTGCTGGATGGGGACTTCGCAGCAAACCTGAAGCTTCTGCAGCACTATCCCCGCGTGGTCCAACCGGAGCACCTGCTGAGGGTGGCACGGGATGAGGTGGTGGTGACGCCCGAACGGGGACTGCGAGGCAGGTCCCGAGGTGCCATTCTGCAATGGCCTCCCTTCTGTTCACCAACGATTTGGAATTAAGTAGCCCGCCGAAGCCATAATGCGAAGTCCCCCGCTGATTAAGTAGCTGAGTTAATTACGACTACCTAATTTGTACGTACGTACGTACGTTGAAGTGATAAAAGACTTTGGGTTGCAGCCCTGCATGCAAGGCTATTCATCTGGGCACTTGTGCTCTGCACTCGTACGTTGATTCCCCTGACGTACGTCTACGATTGTGTGTGTGTACATTTCCTGGGTGCCATTCATTTAATAACACACATACTAGACTGACATACTTTGATCAAAAATATGAGACTGACATGTACATACGAGGATTATATATTTGAGTGTTCTTTATATATATATACTCATATGAGTTGCGTCGGGCGCGCACTTCCCGCGTCTGTAAGGTTCCCTCATCAGAGGTTACGCATGAAAATGGAAAACTACGTGTTTATCATCATGCCTTTGTATCGTTAACGTTCCTGGTAACGTTGGAACCAGATACACGCTGCAGGTTATCTATAGCATTTAGCCGCATAACGCTAGTCTGTGTACAACTCTTGAAACATGGAAAATATATTTGTTTTTGAGGACGAGAAAACTAACACAGTGGTATTTGGTGGTCTACACAAAGTGTTCGATATTTAGATTCAAATCTAGTGATGTCAAATTCACGTTCATCCCTTCTTGCATAAGGAAGTCTATTTATGTTGTTAACCAAAAGTATTATTTGTTGGAGCAATTGAAAGGATGGTGATCGCGTTTACTATCTCAAGCAACAGGAACGATGGCCTGAGGCTGTTGTGAAGGAGAAGAGACAGGTTGCTTCGTATCACGGCGATGTAGCTTTCTACGGTCCACTTCAACATAACCCAAGCGATGACAAGCGTGCTCGTTGTGCAACTAGTGCCTCCCCTACCTCACCATCACCATCCAGTGGTGATTGGAGCACTTGGCCTCCGCAAACCCACATCTCTCTCTCTCTCTCCGGCTTCTCCTTAGTCGCCGCCTCCACCAGGCCGTCGAGGACCTTGACAATGTATCGTGCCCGCGCCGCCATGTTGGCTTGCCAATTCTACCTGAGCACGGTCCGACATGTGCGGTACATAGCAGATTGGATTCATGCGTCAAACCTTGCATCGAATATTCCCATAACTAGACATAAAAATACCATTATTAAGATGAAACGACCATATTAACGTTGTCTTGTCTTTTATAAATCTTAAATTTGTATTTGTCACCGTAGAATTCTAGCACATATAACTCCAAAATAGCTTGTTATACAATTATCAATTTAAGAAATAGATATATGTAAAACAAACCCTTAGAATAAAAGGTGAGGCCTAAGAGGTCTTTCATGCATGGCCATCACAAAAATGGAGTACTCAACGAAACACTACTCCACAAAATTTAAAAACAGGACATGTCAACGTCCTTATAACCCCGTGATAGATCAACCACTGGAGTGCTCATCTCCAATGAAATCGACATTCTACTTGTTTCTGTCATTAATGCCAACTGCATATTTAATGCCACTCTGTGTTTGACATTTTAACAGATATCAATATTTTTAACGTCAAGTTCACCTCAACAAATAAAAAAAAATCATATATGACGTGGACACCCTTCATCCACGTTATATTTGTCCTTGTTTGCCATAAAATAAAAGAGATTTTGTACATAGACTCCTTTAACGTAACATATTTATATATGCGTCCCTAGTTTTTACAAATTGTCAAAAGTATCTTTAAGTATTTCTAGATGGTTGTTATTATACCCTTGTCTTCACTTATTAGTACACTTTAAATATTGAGAAAATAAAATTACTGTCAGGTTGGATTTATGGAGACTTGATGACATCACATGAGTCTTAAGGCACCGTTTGGCAAGAATCACATCTTTTATCTTTCTCACAGAGTTCATTTTTCGTACTGTGTGAACAGTAGAAGAGGATTTGTCATCGCGAATAATCTCAGGAAACTACTATATGTTTCATTTCGGAGACCACGAGAATCGGGCACTTTTGTGCCTGTATTCTCTCTCCTCTGCAAAAGTCATTCTCCCGAGAACTAAGGTGGCCATTTCTCATTTGAAATAGATTAAAGATGGTCGGGAGATTATAACCCAAAGGCCCAGACTGTGGTTCTTGCCAAACGCAGCCTAAGCATATTTTGTGTTTGTTTTTGTAATTACTAACCATTTGTATAGAGCGGTGT
This sequence comes from Amorphophallus konjac, assembly GCA_022559845.1. Taxonomy (NCBI): domain Eukaryota; kingdom Viridiplantae; phylum Streptophyta; class Magnoliopsida; order Alismatales; family Araceae; genus Amorphophallus; species Amorphophallus konjac. Next base: position 540,006,825 of record CM040121.1, read on the forward strand.
ACGGAGATATACTTAAACTATGGAGATATATGTACGTAAAAATGCCCAAAATTAAATAAATTATCTCATAGGATGCTGGGGTCTCCTCGAGATCTCCTCCTCTGTGGCTCTTTCTTTTTTTAATATATTAGCCCCGACTATCCCCAACCCACAGGAGAGGAATTCTTAATTGTGGTTAACAACGTAGATACGTTGAACATATCAGTTTAGTAGTGAATTATAGAGTACATAGTCAAGTATGATACTGTAGAGGCAGAAGTCTGATTTCTATGTCACGTACCACTTTCTCTATTTATTAAATGGGGAAGTCATCTCGCACCCGTAGAAACCTACAAGCATCAGAAGACAAGGGAGGTCAGAAAGAGTCCCGAGTGTTATCCCAGGGGATAACCTTCCGATGCTTAAGTCAGCAACGGATTAACGAAGGGTAGAGAGGAGCAGGCGAGAGAGAGAGAGAGAGAGAGAGTTCGTAGTAGAAGGTCGAGGAGCCGTGTAGATCCTCCAGACGAGTGCTCGCCGCTCTCAGTGCTCACTCGGTGAGTGATCGCTAGGTGGTAAGGTCGTGTAGCAGGGAACCTTCCTTCGGATGTGGACAGTCGTCGCTTCTCTCTTTCTGTAACAGGGCTAGTAGCTCTATTCTCTTGTGTAACGATTTGGCAAAATGATCCACCGTGTGTCTCTTCTCTGTCGAGTTCCTTCTTATAGGGGGTTGTCCTGGTGTGGGCGGCCTATCCCTTAACAGGGAAGGGCGTACATACTAGAGTAACGTCTCCCGCGATCGTGGCAGGAGTTTTCCGTTGAGGGACGATTACCCCGGCGTCGGCGGGTCTCTGTGCGAGTCTCACGGTACTCGCTGGGCATGCTCGCCCGTTATGGGGTTGGGGCAGACGGTCGTGAGAGGTAACAGTCGGTCGTCGGAGGGTCTTCCGGCGCTCACTGCGCTTGGGCCGTAGCCTTTCACGTGCTGTAGAATCCGATGACAAGCCGAATTGGGCCGCTCCTTTATGGGCTGTGGCTGTCGGGCACTTTTGGGTGCGTTTGTCGTTCGTAAGTCGGTCTTGGCTTGTTAGTGATAGGTATGGGCCGAGCCGGATCTACCCTCCTCAGATACAAAAATATATTTATTAACAATGAACATGAAAACTATATTTTCAAAAGATAATTAATTATATACTATTTTACATAATTATGAACTAATATAAAATATGATTTATAATCGCGAAGTAAGGTATTAATACATTTTTTACTACTTATTGTTCTTGGTGACTATTGAAATAATTTTTGACAATTACGAACTAGGATATGAGAGTCAAAGAAGATAAAAGATGATACATCGAGATCTTTCAAGTGAGAAGAGGAGCATAGACCGGAGGAAACACAATTTCTCGAGATTCAAACCATCTCAAAAGGACGGTTGCAGCGCGCCCCGCCATTCTTCCCTAGCTGGTCTCTCCGGATTTCGCGTGCGGTGGGGGATCTAGATTCATCAATTGTAGTTGCCGTTGCAAGCCCTCGTGTGGATCTCTGCTCCCACTCCAGCTACAACAGATCTTCCTATGATCCCCCCTTATCTTGCTCCAGCTCCAAATGCATCTGCTCGAACGAAACATGTTCCAGTCAATTGCGCAGCGGCAGCCCTTCGCCCCTCCAGCGGTTGCGCAGTGCCTACCCCCGATTCCCATGGTGGTTGCGTCCTTCCTGGCCCTGGCACGACTGCGGATGCCTATTCTCTCGGCGACGACTCTCCTAAAGATGTAGACTCGTCTGTCCCCGAGCTTCACGGAGAGGGTGAAATGGCAGATGGCGCAATGGGCCATGCCAAGCCTGCTCCACTTCAGGGCATCCCACCCCCAATTGGAGGAGAAAGAGGCCCACTCAGATCCGCTCTACTCTTCTCCAACGGCCAACTCTTCTTAAGTCTCTTCAGGCCGTCGGAAGTTCATTTCTTGTCTGAGTCACAAAAGTGGTGTTCGAATATGCTTACCAATCCTCCCGACTCGTTCTCTAAGCCCTCCTCGCAATAGTCCCCCTCGAGCTGCTACTACTGATTGTCCAGTTGTGGACTTGACTTCAACAACTTTTTTGTAAAATTCATGGAGTCAAATGTTAAGTGGTCAAGCTGGCATCCCCATTGCTACTTTAAATGTTAGTGCTTTACTGTTCATCCCTCAAGAGGCTCAAACTCAAATCTCGTTGCATAATGAAGCTTTCCTTACTGCCCCCAAGGTATGAGTCAGCTATTATCCGTCGGAGGAGTCTGATCAAGAAGAAGATGATGATGAAGAGGATCGTTGCCCCCGTCGTCCAGGCCTTCATCCCCGATCTCCACTTCGACGTACATTTTCTTGGGATTATTTTTCTTTGTAATTATTAGAGAATCCTCTCCACGACTTAGGTTTTCTATTTATTGCCGTACAGTCCCTGAATTTAATTTTTCTTTACTTTCTGGGTTGGCCTGCACATTGCCCGAAGGGTCCCACCCTTCATCTAACTAATGTCCCTCGCCTTGTACACAGTTTTTAGCCTTGCATTTATTTCTTTCAATAAAATTTCTCTTTTCAAAAAAAACTTTTAAATAAGGAATAAAACTCAAGTGTTAATTTAGAATAGATTTTTTATGAATAATTATTAATAAAATATTATATAATTCCCTATAAGTAATCATTCTGTCAAAGGTAATTTTAAAAGTAAACGTCTAACATGTTACTGCCCTGAGAGTAATGTTATAAATGTCATGTTTTCTCTCTCTTTTTTTTATCAGTTTCATCTCCGCCCACTATAGTGAATAACTTAAGTTTGATGATTTTGAACTCGTGAAAACTAATCTTAAGTTCACTTTTTCACCATTTAATTGTCAAATCGAATATTATAAAAATAATGTGATAAAAAGGGGTAAAAATGTGATAATAGAATATCACATATATTTATATTTGAAGAATTAATTAGGGCTCGTTGCCGGGGCCCAAACTTTCTCATCTCCTCACTATCATAAAGTTCGTTACTTCGGGCACCGTGATTTTATTCTTCTTTACTTAGAGCCCCTACTATTGACTTCCATTACCATCTTATTGAAAATTGTACAGGAATGACATATTGTTAAATATATATATATCCTTTTAATAGTTTTATTCGATTAAAACACTTTGAAGAACATGATATGTTAGGCCATTACTTTAACACTTTGTCACCTTAATATATTCTTGCCATTCTTATGACCATAGGGCAACATGGGTTACCCGCGAGGGGATCCAGGTAAAGAGGAAAAAAGCAAGGTGGAGGAAGTAAGGGACTTTCTCACTAGGAAGAGAAAATAAAATTATCAAGGGGCTCTAATTAACTATCCATGTATGTTCTTCAAAGTCATAACAATACTAATTTAAGCTTAACAACTCATAATAAATAGTAATTATAAAATATCTTAGTTTTTTAGGAGGGTAAAATCGGTATGGCCCATAAAAGGTCCATTACGTCAGGCCCACGTCGGCTAGAGATCTACAATACGCGTAACGAGCTCCCGATAGCCGCGGCCCACAACGGACGGCCCAGGGTGATCAGTCATCGGATTCGCCAGCTCACAAAGGGCATCAACCCAATCATAACGGACGCCAGACGACCCTTCGGCGACCAAACGTTACCCCCTACGACACCGGCCTCAACTCCACTAAAGGTCAGCACACCTTACAGGTGCCGTAAGACTTGTCTGAGAGCCGCTCGACTCTGGAGGAATGGATCCTCAACGAAAAACTCCCCACGATCACGGAGAGATATTATCTCACTACTCGCGCCCTTCCCTGCTAAGGGATAGGCCCTCACCGTCAGGACAACCCCTATAAATGGACCTTCATTCGCGAACAAAGGAGACACACTAGAACGACCCTACAGACACGGCAAGAGAGACTCCGACCCACGAAGTCTTGGGAGTGGATTCCACGAAGTAGAGCTCATGTCACCTTCCGAGCACCCTTGCCGCCTAACGAGCACTCCCCGAATGCTCATTGGATACGACGAGCACTCCTGCGGAAGTTTAACCACCCCTCTAGGCTTGCTCAATCGCCTTTCGGCTCTCTCACCCCTCTCTGTTCCTCCTTAATCTCCATCCTCAAAGGTTCTAACTTAAGCATCGGAGGATTATCCCCTGGAGTAACGCCCATGGCTCCTTTTGATGCCGTTTCCCTGATGTTTGTAGGCTTCCACGAGTGACCGAACGATCTTTTCCCAAATCTTAAAAGTGTAGTACGAGGACTAGAAACTATTTTTTCGCCTCTACAATTTCCAATTTCTTAATGACAATAGCATGTCCAGTCTTATGTTTATCCAACTTTCCAATACAAATCATCATCTTTAGACATTAATTGAAATTCAACAAATAAAAGGCCTTACACCCACGATTCACACACGCATGCAAAACTTGCACACGAAGCTTTCAGGGAGGAGGCACTGATGTTCGCCGAGCCGTCGCCTCCTCCTGTCGCGGGGAGCCCCGCAGAACGTCGGGAGGGGGGAGCTCCCATCGAGAACTCCCCCCCCCTCTCTCTCCTTCTCCTCTTTTGGAGGTTCTTCGCCAGGTTCGTCTCTCCGGGGCGCTCCCTGGGTTTTGTCAGGGGGGTTTTCTAACCCTTCCTGGAACTGTAAGGGAGATCGGAGCTCCTCCAATCTCCTCTAGAACCCTCCCTCTCCCCCTTCTTCCCCCCGCGCTGATCTCCTGCCCGCCCTTGCTCTCGCCCCTCCTCCTTTCTCCGGCGTCCCCCCTCTCCCCCCCCCTCTCTGTTTCCCCGCTCTCCCCCTTCCCTCCCCTGTCGACCTCCGCCCCATCCCCCCTCTTCCTCCGCCCCCCACTCCCGGGCCTCTCCCCCTCCGGCGTCACCCCCCCTCCTCCTTCTGCCCTTCTCTCTGCCCCCCCCCCCCCCGCGCTGTTCCCCCTTTCCCGCGCCGCTCCGATCGTCCTCCGCCCCCGTCCCCCCAAATTCCCCCGCCCTCCACCCCCGGGCCACCCCCCCCTCCGGCGTCCTCCCTCCCTCCCCCTCCCTCCGCTTCTCTCCGCCCCCCCTCCTGCGCTGCTCTCCCCCCCGGCTGCCCTGGCCTCTATCTTCCCCCCCCCCTCCGATCCCTTGGTCCACTTTCCCCCCTCTGCCCCCCCTCCTGCCCCCCATCCACATTCGCCCTCCCCCATTCTCTTCCTCCGGCGCCCCTCCTTCTCCGCCCTCCCCCCTTTCACCCCCTCCGGCGGCCCTTCCTCCTCCGCCCCTTCACCCCCCCCCCCCCTCCGCGTCGGCCCCCAACCCCTTTTGTCTCCCCCGGGCCCTTCGGCGCTGTGCGGTTCCCTGGACGAAGAAGAGACCAGCTGGTTGCATTTGCAGGTGACGTGTATTCTCCCCTCGGTTCATTCAGAGCTCGGAGATTCTACGCTTATCCCCAAGCACCTCTACGGATGCTTGTCTCCCGAGTGTCTTTTTCACACCGCTATTCGCTTATGCGGTTCGGTAGCCTTGCGCTCCTCGAGGATGATATCAATCGCCTTGTATCGACAGTTGCCCCTTCGCCGTCTTCAGGTGTTCCCTGCCCTCTGGTAGCAGTTGCTGTCTACTTGTTTTTCATCTTATGTTGCTCGACGGGTTGTTGTCGTCAAGGGCGAGAGATGGTTGTTTCTATGTGGTTTGGTCTATATGTTCTCCTTATATTATGTTTCTAGTATGAAATGAATGAACTATCTTGATTCAAAAAAAAAAACCGATTCACGCACGCATGCATAAATTTGGGCGTCGCTTTATTCACACGAAACATGCATGTGAATCTATGATTATACGTAAATCTTTTGAAAACAAATCACTTAATTTTTAATACTAATGTTCTGATTTTTGTTTCAAAAAATTACTCTTATTCCCTTATTTTTTTGAAATTATCGTTATACCTTAACTTTTATTATATTTATCGTAATAACCCTCAAATCACTTAACAAAAGCCACGGTACCCCTGGGATCAAATCCATTGCAAACAATGATAAATCACTCATGTGAGTTTCTCAGTGTGCCCCCATTTTTATTGAAAGCATATATAGAGAGATAAAGAATGAGCAATGGATGCCCACTCCGATGCCAGCAAGGGGGAGGGCATTAGAGAAGGTCTCCCCCTCCGGCTTCGGCACTATAATGACCCAGGATTTTTGGATCAGGAATCTGTGAGTTTCGGAGCAATTCTGTGAATCTCGGATCGCATTTTGTAATTAAATCAAAATTTTAATTATCGGGACTTCGAATCCACGTGTGGGGTGAATCGTAGTATTTTCAGGCTCTGTAACGTTACAGACGCGTTGTGTATTTTTTGAGGATCGTGGAGATACTTTTTCTATTTTTTATTTTTAAAATTTTTAAAACCTCAAATTATTTCCTATATAAACAACTCTTAACCCTCTCTCTCTCCTCATTCTCACATTCTCTCCCTCTCTCCACTCGTTTCTCTCCTTCTCTCCCTCCCTTCTCCGGGTGACCGACGAAGGACGGCGTGGGCGAGGCGACGGGACACGTGGGGTGACGATCAATGAGGATGGAGTGAGGAACGGAGCGGTGGGGCAGTGTGGACACCGAAAATTGCACATCCGAATGTCCCGCTCGGCCCCGCATCAATAACGACGCCGAGTGAAGAAACCCTGGAGAAATCAAGCACAAAGGGCCCCACAGTCCGTGGGCCCCAAAGGAAATCAAACGGGCCGTGACTCATGCTCGCAACGGGCTCAGAACGGGCCCCGAATACACGCCCCGTGGGGAGCCCTTCAGCGGCACGCCCAGCCCCCAAGGGGCCTCAACGGCATGCCCTGGTGGAGCTCCAGCGGCACGCCCCTTCAGGGTCCCAGCGGCACACCCCATGGGGTGTTCAGCGGCACACCCCCTGGGGTGCTCAGCGGCACACCCCCTGGGGTGCCCAGCGGCACACCCCGGGAGGTGGCTCCAGCGGTACACCCCCTGGGGGGGGCCTCCCAGCGGCACGCCCCAATGGGTCTTCAGCGGCACGCCCTCAGCAGGCCTTCAGCGGCACGCCCCGCAGGGGCCTCAGCGGCACGCCCTTCAGGCTGTTCAACGGCACGCCTTTAGGGGCTTCAACGGCACGCCGTTTTGGCTCTCCAGCGGCACGCCTCTTCAGCTCGCCAGCGGCACAGCGGTGAAGCTTTTCAACGGACGACGTGAAGCCCATACCCTACGCATCCTTGGCGCGCAGTGGAGCCGTCTGAGGTGGCAGCTGATCGTTGGGCCACGTAGCCTACCCCACTGACACCCAGGATGGGCAGGTCAAACCCCATGATCACAATCCACTTCCCACCTTCGACGGCCGTGCTCGAAGGCTCCGGCGGCCCGTAGTATAAAAGACCCCTGCTTTCGACACAGAAGAAAACGGCAAAAGACGAACAGAGAGAGGAGAAGAGGTTCCAACAGTAGAGGGCACACACAGGAGAAAGAGGAGAAGAAAGAAGAGAAGAAGAGGCCCTCCCGGCCTGTTCTCCGTCCGACGGCCACCGGGAAGAAACAAGAGTAAGAGAGAGAGAGCTTGTTGTATTGGGGGAGAGGGTTGGGGATAGGGGCCGATGTCTTAGGCCCGGATGTCTTCTTCCCTCTTGTATCCCACTCCTCCTGGCGTTCTTGGTCTTTCTTATTCTTGTCCATGGCCCCATTTGGGGAGTTTGCTTTTGCCATATGTATGAAGGGCCTCGCCCTCTTGATTCTCATGAATGAAAACCACCCTCTCCGGGTTTCTTTTCGATCCTCGATGTTTTAGGCTAGGCTTTGCGGGCTTTTCTGACGGACAATCCGTTCCTCCCTCTGTCTCCTTATTCCTCCGGCGTCTTTAGGGTCCTCCACGTCGATGTAGGTTTCCCCCTTCTGTTGGCCTTGGCTCCGTGAGCTCCTCACTCATTCCCTTCTATGGCCATCTACCGTGTTCCCGAGCTTGAGGAGAAGGGGAGGTACCCTTCTTTCCTCCCGACCACCCAGTTACTAATGGGCCACTCCCGGCCTTGAAATCCCCCATCTTTATTCCTCTTTTCCTGAACAGCCACCAAGTACCCCCCCCAGTTGCTAACACCCCTTTTAAGCCTCTCAGCGGTGCACCTTTCTGGCCTTTGGCCGGCACACCTTTCCAGCCCTCAGCGGCACACCCAGATCAGCCCTCAGCGGCACGCCTAGATCAGCCTTCAGCGGTGCGCCCACTCTTGACCTTCAGCGGCACACCCTGTTTAGCCTTCAGCGGCACACCCCCTGTTCAGCCTCCAACGGCACACCCTGTCCAGCCTTCAGCGGCACACCCTGTTCGGCCTTCAGCGGCACACCCCCTGTTCAGCCCTCAGCGGCACACCCCCTGTTCAGCCCTCAGCGGCAAGCCCTTCAGTCCCTCAGCTTACTCCTTGTCCAGTCCCAGTCCAGGGCCCTTAGATGTCTTCGGTCTGTCGTTCTCCTTCGCGTTTTCGGGTCTCTATAAAGGTGTTGCCCCCCCGGGGGCCCACCTCCAGTTGTCGGGTTCCGCCACATCATGTGGGCGCGTTCCCTGTATCTCCCTTACGCCCCGGGTCAAGGGGAAATGCTGCCGAATTTTTGTGAGAAACTAATAAACAATTAAAAGAGGCAAAAGGAGGCAACAAACAAGCAAGATAACTGACGAAACCTTCCAACTCATCAAACCACTGCCGGCATCACGACGAGAACTGAACCGAGCTAACTAACCGCCCGGCAGCCCGAGCCTCCGACCCACAAGAAAAGAGATCGAACCGAACAAAGAGAACAAAACACGGAGGAGCTTTGTATAAAACTACACGAAATTTAAGATAAGAAGAAAAGAAAAGCCTTAAAACAAATAATCGAAAACTGATCGAGCCTCCACCCTCACGCCCCATTGACCTTCAGCGGTACGCCCCTTTGGCCCTCAGCGGCACGCCCTCATTGGCCTTCAGCGGCACGCTCCCCTGGCCTTCAGCGGTACACCCCTTTCAGCCCTTCAGCGGTACACTCCCCCATTGGCCCTCAGCGGCACGCCCTCATTGGCCTTCAGCGGCACGCTCCCCTGGCCTTCAGCGGCACGCTCCCTTGCCCTTCAGCGGTACACTCCCCCTTTTGCTGCCCTTCAGCGGTACGCCCCTACCTTCCCTTCGCCGGCACACTACAGGCATGCATATATACATCACGATAAGGGCATCAACAATAGCAAATAAATCAATAAAAATCACGCTAATTGAAGGACTCCAAATGCGCAATATTGATCATAATAAAAGAGGCGGGAGGGGTAATAAAAAAATAAATAACAAACCAATGATAATAATAAGAATAATCATGCATAGAAGAAAGAAATCATCCCGGACAAAGGCACGAATAAATAGTAAACATCAAATCAGAAATCCCAGAAGGTATAACCTAGAAAGCTCTAGATAAAAGACGCTAATGCCCACGCCGCAGCCCGCTCTCTCCCCGGGACCCGGGGCAAAAGGAACAACAACGTTGCCCCTTTAGGTCGAGCCCGAGTCTCGGGAATTCCCCCGATATGGCCGGGCTTTGATATAACCTCGGGCCGACATCCTAATCGGACCGGATTTGTTTTCTCTTTCCGGATACCTTCCGAATCCTCATTGAAATTGCCATATGCTCGGCAGACATTTGGAGGGATCTACCTCGGTTTTCTCATTATGACGATGCCACGGACTTGTGTCCGAATACAAAAGGTCTACGAGTGGCCGACACGGCCGACAGTTTATGGCCTTAATACAACTTTCAGTGTGACCCATCCCTATCTCTCTCGTATAATTAGTGTTACTCCTTTCGGCCGCGGGGCCTCTAATTTCGGCAATTAATCAAGGGTATTCCCTCGTATGAGGGATGTAAACGACGTCGTGACCTTCATGGCGCGACGGGATTCGGTCCCGACACGAACCACACAACCGTCTGACGAAGTCAGATCGAGCGCACCATGGGCTCTCCGGAGCCCGAATAAATTGTCACTCCGGTGACTGGCACGCCCACGCACTTAATAAAACCAACAGACGAACCGGGAACAACGCTTAACGGAAAGTGCGTCCACAACTCTGGCACGCCCGGTGGGACCCATCCACCCTTCATCTCTTTGCCGAAATTAGGGGCCCCACAGCCCCCTTCTTGTAATACTAACTGCGTTATCTTCTTAAATGCAGAAAAGTAAAGAGAGAGGCATCATGGAGCCGACAATGGGTGTCATCTGCAGCCCTGAGGTTGTGGAGAATCACGTGCGAGGTGGCTACCTGGCGGTACCCCTCACTTTCGGGAGCTTCCCTCCCACCGTGGGTTTCCCCAACTTCCTGGGGGTAGCCTTCGTCCAGATCCTCGACGTGGAAACGCCCGAGGAGCCTCAAACCAACGCTCCCGCTCCGGGAGCCGTCGAAGCTGCCGCCGGCCGAGCTGTGGCCGAAGACAACAATAGCGTCCACACAACGACGCTCAGCTGCAACGTGCACCACGTGCACCAAACTACCGGCCCGTTCCACCAAGGGTCGACATCCCACCGGAGAAGGCTCCGGAGAAGCAACACCAGCGCCGGATCAGGGCGTCGCGCCTCCAACTCCGGGAAGTCCATGACGGTTGGGGCCCTCCGAGTCCGCCTAGACGGGCAGAGGTCCCAGGTGACACCGGACCGCATCATCCCAACCGTTCCAGTCCGCAACTCCTTTGAAGGACTGGCTAAGCTGAAGGAGAAGACGAGGCCCACAGCCCCGGTCGTAGCACCAAAGAGGACGCCGGGTCACAGGCCGGCTAAACTGAAGCAAGTCTGGGTGCCTAAGGAGACCCAGCCCAACGCACCCGCCCAGGCAGGGCCCAGCATCTTCCGCCCCAGGAGGGCCCGACGCCATGACAGGGTTGAGGTAGTGACCCCCACTCTCCGACCGGCACCTGTCATCCTGGTGCCGTCCGAGGATGTTCATCGCCGTCGCCGAGGGCGCCGGCACAATGCCGCCCGCCCGGCTCTCACGGCCTACTCCCCTCCTGTCGTTGTCACCGATATGCAACCACAGCTTGCTCTTCCAGACCAGGAGTGGGAAGGGATCGAGCAGGCCATGAGAAATTACCTCCGAGGCCCGGGTAGCACCCCCGCTGGCCGCCAGAGACTACTGGGGGCAATGGCCTCCGCCTCCCAGGAAGAAAGGGGGGAACCTGCACCTAGTATGGAGTCGAGGACCCGCCCGGAAGAGCCGCGCCAGTCCCCTGTACGGGAGGAAGCGCCGCCCCGACGGTCGGTCTTCGACAGGCTGACATTCCCAGGAGGACCGTCCCGGAGGGCGTCGAAAAAAATAAGAATAAGAAATGGCAGACATTCACCTGCAACATGGCAGGAGTTCATGGTCGGTATGGGGCCTTACCCACCGACCCGGAAGAGTTGGCCAGAATAGCCGCCAGGCCGGGACCCCTTACCAGAAGAAGAAGAGCGGCAGGCGGCGCGACACCCACAGGAGTCGAAGGGGCCCCACCTGAGGAACCCCTCACGGCCCTCACGGCCAATGTAGTCACCACCGGCGACACGAGTGGCGGACCCTCGACATCATCCGAGGACGCCCCGGTCGAAGAGACAGGGGGCACGCCCAGTCTTCCCACAGCTGACCCCAGCAATGCTGCTCATGATGCAACGATTCCAGCAGGAAATCGAGTCACTAAAAAGCAGCTAAGTGAGCGGAACACGCCACCCCCAATGTCCTGGCAGACCGAGGTCATACCCGAGGTACCCAGGGACAGGGGCAGTCTTCAGAGGCGCCCTTCCGGCAACCCTCGATCCCCTCGGGGGCACGCCCCCGCAACAAGCACATTGCACAGGGGTGACCCCGCCACAGGCTCCGCCTTCACAAGGGTCCCCCATGGCCCTCCGAGCGACCGTGGTAGCCACCCCGAGCGCACAGCCCGCTCATTTCTACCCGAGCCCAGTCGACCCGGCGGCAGTCAGCCGGTTGATGCTCGAGCAGATGATAGACATGAAGTTGGCCGAGAGGGGCGATGGGGATCGGACGCCTTTCGACGTCTACCGAGTACCCTACCCGGCTCATTATGCTGCCAGGAAGTTGCCGGCTGGCGTCACCAAGCCGCCGAAATTTGAAAAGTTCAATGGGCAAGGATCTCCCAGAGAACATATTGCCTATTATGTGAACGTCATGGGAGACTTGGCTGCTGATGAAGCCTACCTCCTGAAGTTCTTCGGCTCAACACTCACCGGGCTTGCCTTTGAATGGTACTCCGGCTTGCCGCCCGGGTCGGTGGCCGATTGGCCCGACATGCAGAAGAAGTTCAAAGAAAGATTCTACGTGGCCGAGAGAGAAGTTACCATGACTGAACTCTACGCCACAAGACAGAAGAATGATGAGTCGGCCCTCGACTACATCAAAAGGTGGAGGAACCTTAGTATGAGGTGCAAACGCCCCCCGCATCAGGAGGACGCAGTTCAGATTTGCAAGCAAAACTTAAAGAAGGAAATCCTAGAAAGAATGATCGGCACCGAGGTCAAGACATTTGACCGTCTGAACAATGTGGTAGCGGAGATCGAGGCATTCTTGGCCCGATACTCCTCCACCCCGGCCATGTCAAGCCAGAGGGCCAGACAGGCGGAGAAGAAGCCGGCTCCCCCGGAGGTGCATGCACTAGACTTCCAGGCTTTCGAAAAGCAGAAGGAGAAAGCCAAGGGAGCAGCTAACCCTCCGCCGCCCAGAACCACAGAACGGCGAGAAGGCCCCTCACTAAGAGAGAAGATGAGAAACAAGTTGTATTCCTTCTCCCGGGACAAGTCCAAGCTCCTGTTTGAGTGGGCAACCAGCTACAATAAGATCACATTGCCAGAGCCGAAAAGGCCTGGCGACTCAAAGAAGAAAGATGACCCGCGCTTCTGTCTGTACCATCGGGTGCTCGGGCATACTATTGAAGATTGCTACGTCTTCAAGGATGTTATTGAGTCCTTAATCAGGGACGGGGAGCTGGACATGGGGGAGCATAAAGTAGACCCCCCGCAGCCACACGAGCTGCCCAGTATAGCCTCCTCCGTCAGTATGATCTCGCTATATCAGGAGCTGCCAGAAGAATGGGCGAAGGCCTGTGCCCGTGCCACTTATGAAACCTTTATCATGGCCCCAGCTCAAGACCAAGAAGGGTGGCAGACTGCACCCGGAAAAACCAGAAAGGCGCGCGCCTCTCGACCTACCCCAGGAATTCACTCGAGGGTAGCAGCGCCCCTGCCTGCACCGCCCCCGATAAACCCTGTTTGCCACGACACGGCCCCCCGGCTGGTCATGAGGCGGCCCACTCACAACAGGAAGAGCTCTGCCCCGCTGCGGATGCACAAGAAGACTAGCCCGGCGGTTGAAAGACTCCAGGCTATTATTGATGGGCTCGAAGATTATGAACAGCCCGAAATCCAGCCTGTGGAGCTGAAGGAGTATGTCCCCTGGACGGAGTTCGAATCACTCGAGCTGGCTCCGGGAACAGAAGCTGATGCAGACAAAGAGCCTCCCCTGTGGGGTGAACCTCCTCAAGAGCAGCCACCCGCTGCAGCAGGCAAGAAGAAGAAGAGAAGACCCAGGGGCAAGAAGAAGAAGGAGGTCGTCTTCGCCTGCAATACCCTCTCGGCGCTGTTCGACACCGCTCTCTCCCTGGAAGAGAAAGAAGGAGAGCCACCCCATGAGCCGGCAGAGGTGAATCAAGCTGAGGCGTCCACCTCCCAACACGCCACCAGGTCCGGAAGGAAATGGGGGCGCCCTCCTCAGGACAACCTCAACATCATGCTCAGGGGGGAACGACCATACCAGGTTCCCGAGCCCGAAGTCCGAGGCACCGAGATCCCTCCTCCATCAGACCTCTACCCCGGAGGCACCAAGAGTCAAAGCACCCCGTCATTCGCCGAGTTCCTGTCCGCCCGAGCAGGAAGGCGGGTGCACCCCCAGGGGTCCGCTGCGACCAGTGAAGCAAGCATTCCCCAAGCTTTACCAGCGGCAACTCCTGTCCAGCCAGAGGAAGAATTCAGCGGCACCCCAAACCTCGCCGAATTCATGCGGGCAGCGGAAGAGGCTCGACCGACCCCGCCGGCTCAACAAGCTGCAGCAGAACCCACAAAACAGGCATCCCCTGATCCGGCACCCCAATTCCAGGATGAAGGCAGGCGCAGCAAGCCCGAAGAGATGAAACTGCTCAAGGTACGGGCGGCCGAGCGGATAGTCAGACATCTCAAGAAAATCCCGACCCGGTTCACGGTGTGGGAAATGCTGTCCTTGAATGAAGAAACACGGCAAGCCATCATCACCGCACTCCAGACGCCAGCACACCTTGAAGCCTGTTTGGCAGAAATACCACCTGAAGTAGCAGTGGCTTTCACAGAAGATGACATGCTCCTACCGACTTGCAGCCATAACAGGCCCCTCTACATGAAAGGGCAGCTGAACGGCCAGCCTATCAACAGGGTCTTGATCGACCCAGGGGCAGCGGTGAATATACTCCCGTACCGGGTATACCAGAAGCACTACTTTGACGTACATCTGGTCGAAGTTAAAAATGTCAAGATTGCCGGCTTTAACCAGAAATGTGAAGTTCCTATGGGGGTCGCAGAGTTCAACTTGACCTTTGATGACTTCACCACCAAGGTCCAGTTCCACGTCATCAACTCCAGCACTTCCTACAAGGCGTTGCTTGGCCGGCCTTGGCTACACCAGAACAGAGTGGTGCCCTCCACCCTGCATCAATGCATCAAGTACCCCTGTGAGGGAAAGGAAGTCAGAATCTTCGCCGACCTCCACCCGTTCGAGGTGTTCGAGTGTCACTTGTCAGATGCTAATCTGTACTTGGAGAAGGCGAAGCAAGCTCCTCAAGTCATCCAAGACAAGGGCAAGAAGAAAATGGAATCAGGGGGCTGGTTTCCTCCGCCGCCCCCAGGCTATGTAGCTCCCCCGCATGTACCATTTATTGCACAAGAAGAAGGGGTATTCAGGGCAGCCCCTCTCGCCATCTACCCCACACCGGGGGCACCCTGCCTCGAAGACCTGCTAGAAGATGTCAGGGTCCCGCCAGGGATCGTCAAGCCGATAGCAGAGATAGAATCCCAAGCAGCTGAACGACTGAAAACCTTCGAGGTGCCTAACTCTGAGGGGCCGCCCACTATTTTCTATGTGGCCGGGGAAAAGCCGGTCAGGGAAGACGATGATTGCCGGTTCCCTGACGAGTTGCATGACCCGCACGTCCCCATCACGGGACTTCCCCACATGACTGACCAGGCAGCCAGAATGGTCAGAAAGCAGAAGATTCCTCCCTACCAGCCCTCCAGCCGGAAGGAAATGTTTGAAAGAATGTGGAACCCACCAAACCTGGATCGACGGTTGCTGAAAATCACCAAGCACCCCGGTCTGGGCTTTTCACTAGAAGATTACTACGAGACTGATGTCATATCGGTCTCGGCATGGCCCGGCGACGACCCCGCAGAAGCTGCAGATTCGCTGGAAACCCACCGAGACACATGTCCCGGGGCCTCGGCCGAAGAGGCACAAGACGAAGAAGTATTCCTGTGGAAGCCTCCCAGCCGCCGCTATATGGAGAAGACCCCCTCCTTTTCCGAAGTGTCGACCTCGAGAGGGCACGCCAGCGAGGCGCCTCCACCCCGGCCGGCCGGCGAAGCAAGGAGCAGTAGCATGGGCCATGCCCCGAGTTCCCCTCGATACGACCCCGTCATGTACGCCTTGTACCATAGGCAGCAACGGGAGATCGAGATGCTAAAAGCACGACTGGCCGAGTTAACCTCGCTAGTCGCCGACCTGATCCAAGGATCTCTTCCCCCATGGGGTGGCCGGATGCCTCGGCCCCGAGGCACCAGTCCCAACACCCCCGCCCCGACAAGGCGGGAAATGAGAGACATGGCAAGCCCGCTGATCGAGCGGCCAACCAGGCAAGGGCTGACACTCCAAGAGAAGCTGCAGAAGCCTTATTCCTTTCCGAGAGAGAAGACCCGGGGCATCTTCGACTGGGCTTGCCATTACGGCAAGGTCTCCCTTCCACGGTCCAAGAGGCCGCAGGACACCCGAAGAAGCGGGAATCCACTGTTTTGCCCTTACCACCAAATACTGGGCCACGCCATTGAAGACTGCTATGTCTTCAAAGACCTTGCTCAAAGCCTCATCAACAGGGATGAGCTTAGAATGGGGGACTACATGGTAGCCCCGCCACGCCCCCATGTGGCAGACAGCCCCAGGGCAGGAGCCTACACTGTGTCCATCCGATGCCGGGCGCCCGAAGATGCGGCTACCCCAGCCTCTGCAGGAGCGGTCTATGATGAATACACAGAAGAGCCCGAGATGCACTTATGCCCTCCTGAACCTGCGGACCTTACGTACCCGGCGGCTACGACCCTGGGGGACTGCGAGGCAAATGCAACCTCTATGCCCAGTCATGATGAACAAGGGGAGGGAGATGACGTCCTCGAGCCCGAAGACAATGAAGACCAAGACTTCGTGGATTTGTCGCCAGCCCCGCCGGAAATTGAAAATGGCGGCCAGGCCACAGTCGACGAATTGGTTGAAATCAACCTCGGCACAGAAGACAATCCCAGGCCGACTTTTCTGAGTGCTCTCATGCCTCTACAGGAAAGAGAACAATACACAAAGTTGCTGCAAGAATTCCGGGATTGCTTTGCCTGGAACTATGAAGAAATGCCCGGACTGAGCCCCGAGGTGACTCAACACATCCTGTCTATTGATCCCAAAATGGAACCAGTGAAGCAACCTCCCCGGCGCATGAGGCCGGAGTTAACCAGCCAGATCTGCAAAGAGGTCGACAGGCTCATAAACGTCGGCTTCGTGGCAGAAAATCAATACACCACATGGCTGGCCAATATTGTACCGGTGAAAAAGAAGAATGGACAGATCAGGATTTGCGTGGACTTCCGCGACCTGAATAAAGCCTGCCCGAAAGATGACTTCCCGGTGCCTATCACCGAAGTGATGATTGATGCAACCACCGGCCACGAGGCCCTGTCCTTTATGGATGGGTCGTCCGGCTATAACCAAATCTGGATAGCCGACCACGACCGGGTCCATACGGCTTTCCGGTCACCCAAAGGGGTATTTCACTACAAGAGGATGCCCTTCGGCCTCAAGAATGCCGGTGCCACATATCAGCGGGCGATGACCAAGATCTTCGACGAGCTGCTATACGGCAAGGTCGAGTGCTACATCGATGATCTGGTCGTCAAGACGAAGAAAAGAGACGAGCACCTGAGCGACCTCAGGGCCGTCTTCCAAAGGCTCCGGCAGTACGGGCTGAAAATGAATCCCATGAAGTGCGCCTTTGGCGTGTCCAGCGGGAAATTCCTCGGCTTTATTGTCCGGCACAGAGGGATCGAGATCGACCCCCTGAAGATAAAAGCCATCCAGGAGCTGCCTCCTCCGAAGAGTCTGGGGGAGCTGAGGTCCCTACAGGGGCGTCTAGCTTACATCCGCAGGTTCATCTCCAACCTGTCAGGGCGTTGCCAACCCTTCCACAGACTGATGATGAAGAATGCACCCTTCAGCTGGGGTCACGAATGCCAGCACGCGTTCGACCAGCTAAAGGAGTACCTGAAGACCCCACCCGTCCTGGGGGCACCTGTCAAAGGTAGACCGCTTATTCTCTACATAGCGGCCACCGAGTACTCACTGGGGGCAATGCTCGCCCAGAACAATGATGAGGGAAAAGAACAAGCTCTTTACTATCTCAGTCGAAGGTTGGTGGGCGCAGAGGCTAAGTACACCCCGATTGAGAAAATCTGCCTTGCCTTGGTCTTCGCGGTCAAGAAGATGAGGCACTATATGTTGTCCCATGAAGTCAGCCTGATATCCAGGGCCGACCCCATCAAGCACATTCTCCTCCAGCCAGTCCCGAAGGGGCGCCTTGGCAAGTGGGCCGTGCTGCTCATGGAATTTGACATCACTTACGTGCCACAGAAGGCCGTTAAGGGGCAAGCCGTCGCGGACTTCTTCGCAGCACACCCTGTGCCCGAAGACTCTCCGTTGGCCACAGAGCTACCCGAAGACGAAACACTGGAGGTGGATCAAGTGCAACAAGCCGTCTGGCAGTTATACTTCGACGGGGCCTCGAGAACAGAAGCGACCCCGTCTGGGCATGGCAAGGTGCGTGCCGGAGCTGGCATCGTCCTCAAATCGCCAGATGGAGAAGTGATGCACACCTCCTGCTGCATTAGCAAACCCTGCACCAATAATGAAGCAGAATATGAAGCTCTAATCATCGGTCTCCAGGTCGCCCTTCAAATGGAGATCAAAATGCTCCAGGTGTTCGGCGACTCGCTGTTGGTCGTCAAGCAAGTCCAGGGGCAATTTGATGTCCGAAAACCTGAGCTGCTCCCGTATCACACTAAAG
Source organism: Amorphophallus konjac (assembly GCA_022559845.1). Taxonomy (NCBI): domain Eukaryota; kingdom Viridiplantae; phylum Streptophyta; class Magnoliopsida; order Alismatales; family Araceae; genus Amorphophallus; species Amorphophallus konjac. The sequence goes on from CM040121.1 coordinate 540,025,190, forward strand.
CAAAAGGGCTCATGGAGCGGTTCTACCTCCTCGAGATAGGCCATGTCGCCAGAGGGGAGAACGCACAAGCCGACGCATTGGCAAAATTGGCAAGCTCACTGGCAGTGCCTCCAGATGGATCTCTCCATATCCAAGTAATAAACCAACGCCAGGTACCCAGCATGATGGCAGAGGAGTCAGAAGAAGAAGACCTAGAGGTCACTACAGTGGAAGCCGTCAGCCTGCCCGACTGGAGAGCCCCCTTGGTGCAGTGGTTCAAACACCAGCGATTGCCTGACCGAAGAGAAGAAAAGATCAAGCTAGTCAGAACCAAGGATTCTTACGAGCTCCGAAGCGGAATATTATTCCGAATTGTGGCAGACGCCAGAAGGAAGCTGCTCCTCCGATGTTTGTCCACCGAAGAAGCTTGGAGGGTTATGAAGGAGGTCCATGCCGGCATAGCTGGCGCGCACCAGGCGGGACCGAAAATGAAAATTGAAATCAAGAAACTTGGCTATTATTGGCCTGCAATGTTCAACGACTGTTGCGAGTATGCTAAGTCGTGTCAGAGATGCCAGGAGCATGCCACTATACCCAGGAGACCTCCGGCACCATTACACCCAACAGCGCCCAGTTGGCCGTTCGCCCAATGGGGGACGGACGTCGTGGGCCCCTTACCCGCATCTTCCACAGGCGGCAAATACATTCTGGCGGCTACCGACTACTTCTCCCGCTGGGCCGAGGCCGTTGCCTTACGAGAGGTCACCGGAGAAGTCGTGGCCAGGTTTGTCCTCCGCAATATTATATTCCGGTTCGGCGTGCCCGACCGGATTGTGTCGGACAACGGCAGCCACTTCCGCAACCAGAAAGTTTACCGGCTAGCAGAAAAATACAAAATTGACTGGAGGACATCGACTCCTTACAATCCACAAGCCAATGGGCTGGCCGAAGCTTTCAATAAGACACTTTGCACTCTCCTGGCCAAGACTGTTAGCTCTAACAAAAGGGACTGGGAAGAAAGAATGTATGAAGCGCTTTGGGCGTACCGAACCGTATACAAGACCCCAACGGGCTGCTCGCCCTTCTCTCTTGTATATGGCTCGGAAGCAATCATCCCCGTCGAACTGGAGATACCGTCCCTCAGGGTCGCCATTCAGCATGGGCTTGTCCCCGAAGGGCAGACCAACACCGAGCGAAGGCTCGATGAACTCTCCAGTCTGGAAGGAAAGCGGCTTCAAGCCCAACAGAATATCCAGGTCTATCAGGCCCGGATTGCACGCGCCTTTGACAAGCTCGTCAAGGAACGCGAATTCAAGAAGGGTGACCTTGTCATGGTCAAGAGAAGAGATCTCATGGCGGCCAACCCCAAAGGTAAGCTAAACGAGAACTGGCTCGGACCCTACGTAGTCCAGAAAGTCTACGAAGGCGGGGCCTATGTAATTGTCAACCACCGCGGGGAAGTTCAATTCCCGCCTCTTAATGGAAGGCACTTAAGGCTGTACCACGCCCCAGCGCCCCCATTCAGGTAATAATATTACCCTTCGCCCCATTTTGGGCCGGATTTGCATGATTAATGTCCGAGTGATTTGGCCACCAGCCGGGTTCCCAAAAAAGGGAAGAAAGGAATAGAAAGGAAAAAAAAGAAGAAGCAAAAAAATGGAAAGAGGAAGAGAGAAGAAGCAAAAAAAAAAGAAGAAAAAAATGGAAAGAGAAAGAAGGAAGAAGCAAAAAAAAAAGAGAGAAAAAAAAAGAAGAAAAAAAAGAGAGAGCAAAAAAAAAGAGAAGAAAAAAAGAAGAAGAAAAAAAAAGAGAGAAAAAAAAGAAGAAAAAAAAGAGAGAGCAAAAAAAAGAGAAAAAAGAAGAAAAAAAAAGAGAGAGAAAAAAAAGAGAAAAAAAAGAGAAGCCAGAAAGGGGGAACGCCTCCCATTTCCAGTCACCGCCCCGCATTAGCGGGGGTACCAAAATTGATTTAAAAAGAAAGAAACAAACTCTTCTCTCCGTCCTTCCCGGGCGGTGAGTACCCCTTTGGCTCGGACCTCACGTCCGGGTCATTGACTAGACAAACTCTTCTCTCCGTCCTTCCCGGGCGGTGAGTACCCCTTTGGCTCGGACCTCACGTCCGGGTCATTGACTAAACAAACTCTTCTCTCCGTCCTTCCCGGGCGGTGAGTACCCCTTTGGCTCGGACCTCACGTCCGGGTCATTGACTAGACAAACTCCTCTCTCCGTCCTTCCCGGGCGGTGAGTACCCCTTTGGCTCGGACCTCACGTCCGGGTCATTGACTAGACAAACTCTTCTCTCCGTCCTCCCCGGGCGGAGAGTACCCCTTTGGCTCGGACCTCACGTCCGGATCATTGACTAGACGAACTCTTCTCTCCATCCTCCCCGGGGGGCGAGCACCCCTTTGGATCAGACCTCCCGTCTAAGTCACTGACTAAACGGACCTTTCTATCCGCCACCTCTGAACGGCAAAAGGGGTCTCTGGCCAAGTACCCCTCACTCGAGACCAGCACGCGCTCCCAATATTGCGGCAAAACCAGGGAGTTGCCCGTTCGGTATGGTGGAGTGGTCCCCTCGTCCTCCCCCTGGGAAGGCGAGCGCTCTCCTGTACCCTGACATGGGTCCCTGCCTGGTCCTTCCAAAGTGAATCCCCGCAAAGACTCATACCCTGCCAATGGGCCCCTACACGAAAAGGGGGGAAAGATACAAGAGCGAGGGAAGAGGAAGGAGAAAACAATATGCACGGAAGAGAAAGAGGGGTGGGAAAGCTCCCTCCGGGATAAATGCATACACCAGGAACGCGTGAAATCATAAATGCTTTGCTCTATTCAAAAGAGGATCAAACTACATGTGCTGCGGGGCATACCCCTGTGTTACATTCAAAAAAAAAGAAAGAGAAATTAAGGGATGCAACGCTCAGTCGATGTCCCTGAAGATGTCCTCGAGGGGGAGGATCCCGACGCAAGGGAAGTTCGTCATATCGCGCAGTCGGCCCCTCAATCCCTCAAGACGGGCGAGCTCCGCTTCGACGGACGCCATTTCAACGTCGGCAACGGCAAGAGCTTCCCTCTCCTCTGCCACCGCCCCTTCCGCCTCGGCGAGGCCAAGTTTAGCCGCAGCGAGATAGCCCTCCAGCTTCTCGATCCGGTTCTTGAAGGAACGAACGCTGCCTTCGCCTTCCTCTAGGGCCTTTCCGTGGCGTTCTCTACTGTCGCGTCGGGCCTTTAGGGCCTGCAGATATTCGCCTGCCTGAGCATCAAGGGCGGCGCGTTCGTCAGGAGCCTGGGTCTCCAGGAACTCGCGGCGCTTGACATATTTCAATAATAGCAAGATCCGCCGTGACCATTCCCCCAGCGGACAGCCAAGCACTTGCAGCGCCCCCGTTAATTGCGTCACGATGGTATGCACCTCCCGATACGACAGAGAAGCATCGGCGAGAAGCATCGTCCGTAAAGTGATCAGCATCTGACGGACTGGCGCTTCTGAGGACGTGTGACTAACTGAGGGCACGACCGGAGGGGTGAATTCCACGGTGCTGTCCACCTCTGCCCACAGGTCGGTATCTGCCGCCACTGAAGATGAAGGAAGGGCGAGGGTCAAGTCGCCCGGCCGGTGCAGCTCGACGAGAGACCCTTGGCCGACCATTGCCTGGGGAAAGGAAAAGACCATTGCCGAAGCCTCCGGTGCCCCCATCGTTTGGAGGTCACCTGCCCCCTCCGCCTCCGTCTGGCCCGACTCTGCCACTCCTCCAAGGGGCAGGGGTGCAGGGGCCGTTATCTCGGCTAGAGGAGGAGCTTCGAGTAAGGCCAGGCCCGAAGCCGCCACCCATGAACTCCTCGCTCGCGGCTGAGATCCCTCCAGATGCGCACGGAGCCCCGCAAATATCTGCTGCAAGAGCGGGTCCTCCATCTGAGCCGGGAGTTTCGGGAAGGGCGGAAGCGGAACCACCAGTTGGGGTAAACGTCCCGCTTCCACGAGCGCAGCCAGTCTCTCTCTCTCCAAGCCCAAGACTGGAGCCGGCCCCTTCACCGCTATCGGGCCAATGCTCGGTCTCCGCTTGGCCACTGCCTTCCGGATACGACCAGGCGCCTTCCCCGATATCGGCATCGCCTGACCATGGGAATGGGAATCAGCTATTCGCCATCTAAAATAAACCATGCAAAAGGGAGACCGTGGAGCCCGCATACTCACCTTGGCCGCTGGGATGATGCTACCTTCAGGCGCGATCTCCCCCTCCTCCAGAGGCTCGCCCGCCGCTCTGGTAGTACCGGAGGGCTCCGCGGGCATTTCCTCTCGAAGGGCGTCGAGTAAAAGAGCCAATTTGCCCATGACGGCATCGGCTCCCGTTGGGCGGTCGATCAGCGCAGCCGGGGCAGCCTCCTCTGTGATCTCAAGTTCGGCCGGTTCTCGAAAATCCTAAAGAAAAAGGGGGGGGATAAGGTCGTCAGTCAATCACAAAAAAAAAGGAAAGGGAGAGCCGGCCCAAACAAGCTCACACTCACAGCGGTCTTCCCCACGAGGCTCGGGGAGCCAGCAAGTAAGGGGGCCCCGAAGGCCGGCTCGGGCGGCTCCGATGCCCCGGACACGCCCTCGTCAGGAGCTACTTCGTCGGAAGAGTAGTTGTAATCTACCTCTTCCCCAGACGGAGACTCGACCGCCGTCGGCTCGGCCTGGACCGGCAGAGGAGCCTCCACCTCAGAGTCTCTGCCCAGCACGTCCTCCCTCGGGCTAGGCGAGGCTCGCGCTCCGATCTTCTTCCTCCTCACATATATCAACGTCGTCGGGAGGTCGGGATCAGGCCCCAATGACTCGGTGGCCACCGCAGCAACGCCTGTCATGCAAAAGAAGATAAGCCAGGGTGAATCTACTGGCCCCTAGGACAAAAAGGGGGGGGAGCTAACCGTGTAGTCGAAAATATTTACCCCCTTCAGTTCCTGCGACACGAGATGACCCGCGGGCTTCCTCAACAGGCAACGCCTTCTCGGGAGTCCCGACCGTACCCTCGCCCGTGAGATAGAAGCGCATCGTCGCCATGCGCGAAGCCGAGGCCAACTCGGGAGGCCGGTCGACCACAGACGACACGGGCGGCCGATGAATCTCACCAGCTTCGTGGCTCGGTTCGGTCCGCGTGGCTTCGAATTCTTCGAAGGACAAGACGGGGGCCATCGGCAGGGCTGCCGTCGGAGCCGGGGATGCCTCGGTTCGCCGCCGTTTTACCGTCTCTCGCCCGGCCACCTTGGCAGCAGCCAGTGCCTTCTTAACAGGCGACTGTGCCCGTGGCCTTCCCGTTGCCTGCGGCAAGGGAGCTGGAGCCGCCGCCGGGGTCGCCTCCGCCAGGACCGCAACTTCGCCCATGTCAGGCGTGGGCGTGGGCTCTTCCATAGAAGCTGAAACAAAAGAAGTATCCAGATGTCAGGGCTCCACTCCAAAATAAAAAGGAGGAGGGAGATTCAAAGGCACACTAAAGAGCGGGGACGCGGACCGGCAGGTTGACCTGGCTCGGGACGGGCAGCTTCGAATTCCTCGAAAGACGGGACTAGTGGCGCCAGAGGAACAGCCGTCGAAGCCTTATCCGTGTCTGTCTTCCTCCGCTTTGTATCCCGCTGCTTAGCCGCCTTGGCGGCGTCCACCGCCTTCTTCACAGGCGATTTAGCCCGGGGCCTCTTCGCAGCCTTAGGCAAAGGAGCCGTGGTCGGGGCCAGCGGCGCGGCTTCAAAATACGCAGGCTTCTTCACCAGCCGGAGGAGGTTCCGGTACGTGGCCATCTGCGTGCTGTCGGGATGGTCTGCAAAGAAAAGAGGGGAAAGAACGAACATGCATATACCATTAGTACCTAACTCACCGCGAAAGCCGCAGCGCTGAGGGACAAAACCGAAGAGCAAGAGGGAACTGAATACCATGAGGGCCAGTGTACAGCCGCAGCGTGATCGGCCAGTAGCTCAGGGATATCTCCTTGTCCCGACGTGCCGCCTCCCGGACTAGCCAACAAACGTCCTCAATAGTTTGACACCGGTCCGTGAGGTTGGCCAGATCCGCATGTTTCTTGGAAGAAAGGTGACAGAAAAGATTGAAGTGGTCCATGCCCCACCCATCAGCATAATAATAAGGGATGTGCAGGCGCTTGCCCAGGATGGAGGCCGTCACATCTTCAATCTTCATCCCATTCACCCGGAGGAGGATATATAGCCACGTGGTATCCTTGTAATTCTCAGGCTTCCTCTCCTCCCGCCTCATGAACGTGCGATACAGGCAGGCCAAGTCTCTCTCCGGACGCCAGCTCTTGGCAGGAGTCCCCTCTTCCTCTATGGGGAATGGATAATTGATGAGGTCCAGACGGTCGCTCCCTACCCGGCACAGGTCCCTCAGCGTCTTCTGATAGCTGTCCTTCGCCACTGGAGGCAGCTCCACTTTCGGCGTCGGCCTCCTATCCCGGGCTTCCCGACGAGCTATCAGATATGTCGCCACCTCCTTCTCTTGCCTGTTCTTGAGCCGAAGAAGATGATCTGGCTCAATGTCAAGTACTGGCACCGGTTGCCGGCTAAGGAATCTCCTTTCGGCGCCATCCCAACAATCGGTCTTGTGCAACCGATAGAAAGCCGTCCGGGCATTCCACCACTTTATATAGTCTTCAGTCACTCGGGGCACGCGACCCGGGGCTGGCACCCTGAAGGAGGCAGAGTCCGCCCGGTGGAAGAAGTCCCACCAGCTTCTAGCGTGCTCGGCGACCGCACCTCCCCGGACGTTCCGCGAAGGCAAGCCGAATTGCGCATGATAAGCAGGGATATGCTGGTCATACCCGAAGTTGCGGCCAAATCGGAAAGGGTAATACGGCTCCAGCAGTACGTTGTCTCCCTTCCGGAACACCAACACGCTCGGGCGGATAGCCAGCGCCCAATCCCTCAGCTCGGGCTCCAGCAACAGGCGCACCACGTTTTCCTGGCTGATAGGGTGGACATACCTCTCCACCTGGTCATCCTTGCATTCCCTCTTATTATTCACGAGCGGGCTTGAATGTGCGGCCAGCGTCCAGAAATGAATGGTACCGGCTGCGTCCCGGGGAACCGTGGTCAACCGGCCCCGAATATCATACATCCGCATGGAAGTAGAAGCCGGTTCTGCACTCGCGAACTCCAGCATCCTCGGCACCAGCCCCCAATCCTGAAGGACTCGCGGGGCGAACTCCGGAAACAGTGAACAAACCCACGCGTTGAAGAAATGCAGTGGGCACACGTACCGGGCCTGCCTCGGGAACTGGTGCGTGCTGATGTCTCCCAGTGCCTTATAAATCAGACAGAGCGCCGCCGGGCACAGAGAAAGTTTAACACCCCACGCCATCTGACACGCCGGGTAGATGGCATCTGGCCGAATCACCGTCTCATCCCCGTACGGCATGGCAAATGAACACAGCCAGTACGTCAGATAGGCGGCACAGTGAGTTTGTGGGTCGACCCCCGTCGGATTGGCCCCGCTCCGACGTCCCTTGGAGGGGATCTTCACGTCATGCTTGGGCTTCGCACGTTTCTTGCGAGCAACAGCGGTGCCAACGCAGGGAAAATCTTCATACTGCTTCAGCCCATCATAGAAATATTCCAGCCATACCGCCATACGCACCCGTTTCCTATCCCCACGGGCGGGCTGCTTCCCCTTGTGCGACAGCTGGTACAGCTCCCGGTATGCCTTCATCAGGTACCGGTATGAATACCCCAGAGAATAATAGCCGTCCCCATTAGTCTCGTCTTTGATCAAGTCCGGGAGGCATACTTCTTCATAAGGCTCCCCGTCAATGGGCAAGCCGCTCAGCTGGCTTAGGCTCCACAAATCAAGTGAAGTCTCTCCCTCTGCCGTGTAGAAGGTATTGGTCTCCGCACTGAATACTTCTATCATGCCGCAACAGAGACCCTTGGAGATGGGATAACCATACCGGGAAGCGTACACGCTGTGATAGATGCCAACTCGGACCAGCAACGGGGCGTAGTTGAACAGTACGTATTCCGTGAACTCCACCGCCCCTTCTCGGAAGCTGTGGGCGTCTTGAAGCTTCAGCTCCCCGAACCAGCCCAGTGATAGTTCGTACTTGAACCTGATGGCCAAACAGTCCAATATGAACGGCTCCTCCCTATAACCCCATTTCAGGGGAGCCAAGAATAAACCAAATCGGGGCGACTCGCCATGCACCTTCCCCGCAGACATGTCCCACCTTGCTGGCGTGAACTGAGGGGCCCGCACCAATTTATCTTCAGCCGGCAGCACCCCTTCGATCCCCAGGACCGGCTTCCATTCCCGGGCTTCTCCCACCAGATACATCGGAATGCTCCTGGGGACGCTGTACAATAGACTGTCCCGGGCATGTAGGATGGCCCGCTCGACGGCTTTTATAGTGCGAAAGTCTCGCCCCTCTCGGGAGCGCAGGTGCTTCAGGAATCGAACAAGGTGCCTATCCTTCGGGAAGTCCTTCCTGTACTCTCCGGTGACCCGGTCAAATGTGAAGCCACTGTCAACTCGGGCAAGCCTCCGGAAATCCATGGTCTCCCCGTCGGACTCAGATGACTCTGCCAAAGCGGCTATTTCTGCATGCTCCCGATCCAAGTCTTCTACATTTAGCCAGGTAACTGCTGGTACCGGGCCCCGTGGGATAAGGTCAGCACCGATAGCGGCAGTAGGAGCAGAGGAACCACTTGGGGCAGCCATTTATCTGCAAAGATACATAAACAGAAGGTCAGAATAAGCCACAGGCGAAAGGAAGTGAAAGACTGTAGAAGAAGGGCTTTGCTACAAGTCAAATAAACAAAATGTTGCCAATTCCTGATGAAATTTCGGCAGAGTTTCCCCTAGGCTAGAGGCGTAAGGGGAAAACACGGGTGCGCGTCCACAAGGAGTGACGGCCCCAACAAAACATGGTGGGCCCCGAGAGGCAACACCAGAAGTCCGCCGGTCAAAAGAGTCTTCTCCCCTAAGCTAAAAGTCCCCACATACTGCCCAAAGCCCCTTGGCCGGCACGCCCCCTGCTAGTGCCTTCGCCGGCACACCCCCAGGTGCCTTCCCCGGCACGCCCCAACGGGAGCTTCACCGACACACCCTCAAGGAGTCTTCCCCGGCACGCCCAGACTGGCCCCTTCACCGGCACGCCGCTGGGTGTCCTTCCCCGACACGCTCGGGACCCCGCTTCGCCGACACGCCCCCAGACGGGCTCTTCCCCGGCACGCCCAGACGGGCCCCTTCACCGGCACGCTGCTGGGTGTCCTTCCCCGACACGCTCGAGACCCCGCTTCGCCGACACGCCCCCAGACGGGCTCTTCCCTGGCACGCCCAGACGGGCCCCTTCACCGGCACGCTGCTGGGTGTCCTTCCCCGACATGCTCGGGACCCCGCTTCGCCGACACGCCCCCAGACGGGCTCTTCCCCGACACACTCGATGCCCCCATTCAACGGCACGCTCGTGCCCTCCATTCCCCGGCACGCACCCGGACGAGCCACTCCCCGGCACGCTGGAGCCCCGCTCCCCGGCGCGCTCCTGGATGTCTTCTCCGGCACGCCTATGGGGGTTTTCCCCGATGCGCCCTAAACCGTGCTCCCCGGCACACGCCCAAAGGGCCCTTCCCCGGCACCATCCCGACCGGCACGCCCGCTCCCAACATCACCTCCGGCCGCCCAAGACGCCGGAGACGGAGAAGAAAAGGGGGGGGGGAAGAGAACGAGAGGGGAAGGGAAGAGATAGAGAGGTAGAGACGGAGGGGCCGAGGGCCCCCAGCCGCCGTCCACGGTGAGGAAAAGAGAAGGGGGGGGGGAAGAAGAAGAAGAGAGAAGAAAAAGGGGGAGGGGGATCCACTGTGGTGCCCTCACCACGGCAATGGTGACGACGGCGGTGGCGCTCACGGTGGCGTCCGGGGTCGGAGGAAGAAGAAGACGAGGAAGGGGGGGGGGCGTTTCGTCTGCCGAAGAGAGGGAAGAGGGAAGGGGGGGTTCGAACGGGGGTGGTTCAAATGAACCGCCCCCGCCCCTTTTATACGGCAAAAAAAAGAAGAGAAGATAAAAAAAAAGGGAAAGAAGAAAAAAAAGATAAGAAAAAGGGGGGGAGAGTAAAAGAGAGGGAGAAAATAAAAAAAAGGGGGAAAAGAAGAAAAATGGAGGGAAACGAAGTAAAAAAAAAAGAGAGAAAAGAAGAAGGAGATAAAAAAGGGGATAAAAAAAGAGTGATGAGGGAAATAAAAGGAGAAAGAGAAAGAAGAAAACAAAAGGGGGGGAAACAAAAATTATTATAAATATATATGTATATACTTATATACATACATGTATGCACATATACGTATATCCATCCACACACACACACACACACATATATATATATATATATATAGATACTTACGTACGCATGAATGAGGCACAAAAAAAAAAAGAAGATCCTCCCGGGGAAAACATCCCATCCCCACAAGCCGGGTCATACACGCATCCGCACAAGCAAAACAACTTTACCCCTGCACACGGCCGCCTGTGCAATGGCGCCATTCCCATGCCAACAAACGAGCCCGTCCCTGGCACACCGCCTCGGGCCTCAGCCACCACCCACGCCATACAATATCGCCATCACAGGCCTTACGCCTGGATCAGCAGAACCTCTAGCCTTGCGTTGGCATTAGTCCCTTGCCAACGAATAAGTCCCTTTCCGGCGCAAGGCCCCGTGCCCTAGCCACCCACTCCGCACAAATATGGCCATTACGGACCCTACGTCCGAATCGGCATGAACTCTCCCGTTGCGCTGGCATTATCTTCTTGCCAACGAATGAGCCCTACCTTCCGGCGCAAGGCTTCTTGCCCTAGCCGACACACGCATATCACCCGCTCGTCAAGAAAAAATAAAAGAAATAAAATGGGGTTAAAAATAGAGATACCCCGCCGGACCTGTCCCTACATGGGAACAAGGGTAAAAATGGCAATAACCCGGCCGTGGCGAAAACCCGAAAGGGCGCTACGGGCAAAATTGGGTACCCCGCCACGTGAAAACCCAAAAGGGCGCGTGGGCAAAAGCAAGAGGGGGCCGGTACCGGCGAAAACCCGAAAGGGCGCTTGTATCGGTAATGTGGTACAAAAAAAAGAGAGAAAGAGAAAGAACGGACAAGAAGAGATCAACAAAGCATGTCAGTTCCCGGCATCCTGTCGGCACTGACGAAGTGACGAAGAGACCAAGAGACCAAGAGACTAAGAGATCAACAAAGCATGTCAGTTCCCGGCCCCCTGTCGGCACTAACGAAGAGACCAAGAGACTAAGAGATCAACAAAGCAGGTCAGTTCCCGACGTCCTGTCGGCACTGACGAAGAGACCAAGAGACCAAGAGATCAACAAAGCACGTCAGTTCCCGGCATCCTGCCGGCACTGGTGAAGAGACTAAGAGATCAACAAAGCAGGTCAGTTCCCGACGTCCTGTCGGCACTGACGAAGAGACCAAGAGATCAACAAAGCACGTCAGTTCCCGGCATCCTGCCGGCACTGGTGAAGAGACTAAGAGATCAACAAAGCAGGTCAGTTCCCGACGTCCTGTCGGCACTGACGAAGAGACCAAGAGGCCAAGAGATCAACAAAGCACGTCAGTTCCCGGCATCCTGCCGGCACTGTCGAAGAGACCAAGAGACAACGAAGTAGGTCAGTTCCCGACGTCCTGTCGGCACTGACGAAGAGACCAAGAGACCAAGAGATCAACAAAGCATGTCAGTTCCCGGCATCCTGTCGGCACTGGCGAAGAGACCAAGAGACAATAAAGCATGTCAGTTCTCGGCATCCTGTCGATACTGACGAAGAGACCAAGAGACTAAGAGATCACCAAAGCATGTCAGTTCCCGGCATCCTGTCGGCACTGACGAAGAGACAAAGAAACAACAAACTACTTCAGTTCCCGGCGTCCCGTCGGCACTGATGAAGAGACAAAGAGACAACAAACTACTTCAGTTCCCAGCATCCCGTCGGCACTGGCGAAGAGACAAAGAGAACAACAAACCAGGTCAGTTCCCGGCATCTTGTCGGCACTGACGAAGAAACCAAGAGACCAACAAAACATGCCAGTTCCCGGCATCTCGTCGGCACTGGTGAAGAGACCAAGAGATCAACAAAACATGTCAGTTCCCGGCGTCCTGTCGACACTGATGAATAGACAAAGAGACAACAGACCAGGCCAGCTCCCGACACCCTGTCGGCACTGGCGAAGAGACAAAGAGAGAACAGACCAGGCCAGCTGCCGACACCCCGTCGGCACTGGCGAAGAGACAAAGAGAACAACAGACCAGGCCAGCTCCCGACGCCCTGTCGGCACGGGCGAAGAGACCAAGAGAACAAGAGACCAGGTCAGTTCCCGGCACCCTGTCGGCACTGACGAAGAGACAACACACTGCTTCAGTTCCCGGCATTCCGTCGGCACTGATGAAGAGACCAACATACTACCTCAGCTCCCGACGCTCCGTCGGCACTAACAAAGAGACCAACAAACAACAAACCAGGTCGGATCTCGACACCCCGCCGCCATCGACAAAGAGAGAAGAGACGGAGACACCCGCGGGCACCGCCCGGCTCATCCTTCGCCTGCGATACCCGTGGGTGGGGGGCATTTGTGGACACCGAAAATTGCACATCCGAATGTCCCGCTCGGCCCCGCATCAATAACGACGCCGAGTGAAGAAACCCTGGAGAAATCAAGCACAAAGGGCCCCACAGTCCGTGGGCCCCAAAGGAAATCAAACGGGCCGTGACTCATGCTCGCAACGGGCTCAGAACGGACCCCGAATACACGCCCTGTGGGGAGCCCTTCAGCGGCACGCCCAGCCCCCAAGGGGCCTCAACGGCATGCCCTGGTGGAGCTCCAGCGGCACGCCCCTTCAGGGTCCCAGCGGCACACCCCATGGGGTGTTCAGCGGCACACCCCCTGGGGGTGCTCAGCGGCACACCCCCTGGGGTGCCCAGCGGCACACCCCGGGAGGTGGCTCCAGCGGTACACCCCCTGGGGGGGGCCTCCCAGCGGCACGCCCCAATGGGTCTTCAGCGGCACGCCCTCAGCAGGCCTTCAGCGGCACGCCCCGCAGGGGCCTCAGCGGCACGCCCTTCAGGCTGTTCAACGGCACGCCTTTAGGGGCTTCAACGGCACGCCGTTTTGGCTCTCCAGCGGCACGCCTCTTCAGCTCGCCAGCGGCACAGCGGTGAAGCTTTTCAACGGACGACGTGAAGCCCATACCCTACGCATCCTTGGCGCGCAGTGGAGCCGTCTGAGGTGGCAGCTGATCGTTGGGCCACGTAGCCTACCCCACTGACACCCAGGATGGGGCAGGTCAAACCCCATGATCACAATCCACTTCCCACCTTCGACGGCCGTGCTCGAAGGCTCCGGCGGCCCGTAGTATAAAAGACCCCTGCTTTCGACACAAGAAGAAAACGGCAAAAGACGAACAGAGAGAGGAGAAGAGGTTCCAACAGTAGAGGGCACACACAGGAGAAAGAGGAGAAGAAAGAAGAGAAGAAGAGGCCCTCCCGGCCTGTTCTCCGTCCGACGGCCACCGGGAAGAAACAAGAGTAAGAGAGAGAGAGCTTGTTGTATTGGGGGAGAGGGTTGGGGATAGGGGCCGATGTCTTAGGCCCGGATGTCTTCTTCCCTCTTGTATCCCACTCCTCCTGGCGTTCTTGGTCTTTCTTATTCTTGTCCATGGCCCCATTTGGGGAGTTTGCTTTTGCCATATGTATGAAGGGCCTCGCCCTCTTGATTCTCATGAATGAAAACCACCCTCTCCGGGTTTCTTTTCGATCCTCGATGTTTTAGGCTAGGCTTTGCGGGCTTTTCTGACGGACAATCCGTTCCTCCCTCTGTCTCCTTATTCCTCCGGCGTCTTTAGGGTCCTCCACGTCGATGTAGGTTTCCCCCTTCTGTTGGCCTTGGCTCCGTGAGCTCCTCACTCATTCCCTTCTATGGCCATCTACCGTGTTCCCGAGCTTGAGGAGAAGGGGAGGTACCCTTCTTTCCTCCCGACCACCCAGTTACTAATGGGCCACTCCCGGCCTTGAAATCCCCCATCTTTATTCCTCTTTTCCTGAACAGCCACCAAGTACCCCCCCTAGTTGCTAACACCCCTTTTAAGCCTCTCAGCGGTGCACCTTTCTGGCCTTTGGCCGGCACACCTTTCCAGCCCTCAGCGGCACACCCAGATCAGCCCTCAGCGGCACGCCTAGATCAGCCTTCAGCGGTGCGCCCACTCTTGGCCTTCAGCGGCACACCCTGTTTAGCCTTCAGCGGCACACCCCCTGTTCAGCCTCCAACGGCACACCCTGTCCAGCCTTCAGCGGCACACCCTGTTCGGCCTTCAGCGGCACACCCCCTGTTCAGCCCTCAGCGGCACACCCCCTGTTCAGCCCTCAGCGGCAAGCCCTTCAGTCCCTCAGCTTACTCCTTGTCCAGTCCCAGTCCAGGGCCCTTAGATGTCTTCGGTCTGTCGTTCTCCTTCACGTTTTCCGGGTCTCTATAAAGGTGTTGCCCCCCCGGGGGCCCACCTCCAGTTGTCGGGTTCCGCCACATCATGTGGGCGCGTTCCCTGTATCTCCCTTACGCCCCGGGTCAAGGGGAAATGCTGCCGAATTTTTGTGAGAAACTAATAAACAATTAAAAGAGGCAAAAGGAGGCGACAAACAAGCAAGATAACTGACGAAACCTTCCAACTCATCAAACCACTGCCGGCATCACGACGAGAACTGAACCGAGCTAACTAACCGCCCGGCAGCCCGAGCCTCCGACCCACAAGAAAAGAGATCGAACCGAACAAAGAGAACAAAACACGAGAGGAGCTTTGTATAAAACTACACGAAATTTAAGATAAGAAGAAAAGAAAAGCCTTAAAACAAATAATCGAAAACTGATCGAGCCTCCACCCTCACGCCCCATTGACCTTCAGCGGTACGCCCCTTTGGCCCTCAGCGGCACGCCCTCATTGGCCTTCAGCGGCACGCTCCCCTGGCCTTCAGCGGTACACCCCTTTCAGCCCTTCAGCGGTACACTCCCCCATTGGCCCTCAGCGGCACGCCCTCATTGGCCTTCAGCGGCACGCTCCCCTGGCCTTCAGCGGCACGCTCCCTTGCCCTTCAGCGGTACACTCCCCCTTTTGCTGCCCTTCAGCGGTACGCCCCTACCTTCCCTTCGCCGGCACACTACAGGCATGCATATATACATCACGATAAGGGCATCAACAATAGCAAATAAATCAATAAAAATCACGCTAATTGAAGGACTCCAAATGCGCAATATTGATCATAATAAAAGAGGCGGGAGGGGTAATAAAAATAAATAAATAAATAACAAACCAATGATAATAATAAGAATAATCATGCATAGAAGAAAAGAAATCATCCCGGACAAAGGCACGAATAAATAGTAAACATCAAATCAGAAATCCCAGAAGGTATAACCTAGAAAGCTCTAGATAAAAGACGCTAATGCCCACGCCGCAGCCCGCTCTCCCCCCGGGACCCGGGGCAAAAGGAACAACAACGTTGCCCCTTTAGGTCGAGCCCGAGCCTCGGGAATTCCCCCGATATGGCCGGGCTTTGATATAACCTCGGGCCGACATCCTAATCGGACCGGATTTGTTTTCTCTTTCCGGATACCTTCCGAATCCTCATTGAAATTGCCATATGCTCGGCAGACATTTGGAGGGATCTACCTCGATTTTCTCATTATGACGATGCCACGGACTTGTGTCCGAATACAAAAGGTCTACGAGTGGCCGACACGGCCGACAGTTTATGGCCTTAATACAACTTTCAGTGTGACCCATCCCTATCTCTCTCGTATAATTAGTGTTACTCCTTTCGGCCGCGGGGCCTCTAATTTCGGCAATTAATCAAGGGTATTCCCTCGTATGAGGGATGTAAACGACGTCGTGACCTTCATGGCGCGACGGGATTCGGTCCCGACACGAACCACACAACCGTCTGACGAAGTCAGATCGAGCGCACCATGGGCTCTCCGGAGCCCGAATAAATTGTCACTCCGGTGACTGGCACGCCCACGCACTTAATAAAACCAACAGACGAACCGGGAACAACCGCTTAACGGAAAGTGCGTCCACAGGCAGTGAAACCCATTCGCGGGTTGGAGAGCTCGACGTTGGTTTGAGACGCGATTTCGCGTGGAATCGACGTCCTGGTCATGGGAAATCGTCGTGAGAGGTAGGGAGATGGATCCTTGGTCCTTGCATTTCATTTTCCTGTGATTTATAGGCCGAGGCCGAGAGTGATTTTCTTTCATGAGGGGGTCAAAATACATATTTTTAGGGTGAGCGACGAATTCGTCGATTTGGTTGTATTTTGTTGTTTGAATGTGACCTCCGGGTGATTTAGAGGTTGGGGAAGAGTTTTCCCTTATTTTTCCCTCAAATGGGTTGAGTGGGCCATGGTTTAAGCTCCCACGGTGGAGCTTCCATAGGTGCGTTGTCAGAATCGGTCGACCGATTGGGTAAATCGGTTGACCATTTCGCGATCGTCATGAAGAAGCAGTCTGTCCAGAATTGGTCGACTGATTTTGACCAGTGAATAGGTTGACTGATTTGGGGTCTATTCGCCTTTTTGGCCATTGGTCGACCAATGGCTTGCATTGGTCGACCGTTGGGACTTTGGGGTCAACCGATGGCCTGTGTAGGTCGACCTATTGGATCTCTTTGGGTGTCATTCACCCTGTGAATACCCCGGACACCTCCGTTGACTCGGATTTGTGTTTCTAGGTGTCCGAGGAGACTGTGGTTCCTCAAAACATGTGCCCATGTGATTTTTAGCTTATGGGTGACCCCGTGTGTTCCGAGCTTCTCTATTATGTTAGTTCGAGTCATCGTGTACCCATATGCGGGCGGAGGGCTCTCTCCGTACAGTGTTGGTTTTCCCAGAATGCGGTTTCCGTATGGGCCATGAGTATGGCTAGTGATCTTGACTCTGGTAACCCAGCCATGGGTGCTGGGGTTTCCTTGTTCACCCTAAGAGTGGGAAGAACCCCGGCGGTAGTAGGCCGCCTTGAGAGTCATTTTGTTCGTAGTTTCTGGATTCCTGCTTAGGGTGATTTGACGGCCTTGGGTTGAGTCGTACGACTCGTTGGACAATGGTCTAGCTAGTTGTTCTGTGTTTTGGTGGCACTAGATCGCCTTGGGTTCCGAGTTACTCACGGCGAGCGCGTGTGTAGCCCGTTAGTGTTGACACCTGAAATATAATCAAGAATAAAGATGGGACCGAAGAGAAGATTGAATCAGAAATGAAGATCCCAGGGATTCCTGCAAAGCCAGAACTACAGAAGAGTCGTCACTAAAACTATCATCCGGCTGAAGCCCTCCCCGACCGAGCTGATGTCCGGTGTTGTCATCGCCGAGATGGCAGTGCTGATAAAGAATTGCAGTCTATTGACTGATGAAAACCTCCAGAAATGTTCTGACGAGACTATGTCAACTTACTAACTAAGAGGCCTTCTCCTGCTCTGACAGATTCGAGGGATTGGCAAATGAAAGGGCAGGTTGGGCATCTTTGACAGCTCAAGCCCGCTGATGAGAGGAATCAAAACATTAAAGGCCCTAAATAGGTCCATGAGTGTGGCGCCATGAGCTTCTCACCAAGGCCCAAAGCCCATGAGGGTGGCGCCGGGAAGCTGGACTCTTGGCGCCGGGAAGCCTCCGCGTTTGCTTAGGGCGCGCCGAGGTTGCTCAAGCCGAGAATGGGGTGATGTGCCTATAAAAACCCCATTTCCTCGACATCAAAGGGGCATCGAGGACAGAAGGAAAATGGCAATAGAACAAGAGAGCAGAGAGGAGAGCTACAGCCCGTACCCGGAGAGCTCGTGTGCTGAGAGGGGAAGAAGAAGAGAGCGAAGGTGGGTGCATGGGGAGGGAGAGGAGTCAATGCTCCGCCCTCCCCCATCTTCTTGCTATCCGAATTTGCTTTGCTTCCTCATCTGATGTACCTTTTCTCCCCTTTTCGTGGGTTTTTCCTCGATTTGAATAATGCATGTAGTTCTTCCCTGTTGTCGTTCAAGTTATATTTCTGTAGATTATGAGATGTGAACGATGAGACTAATTGAATGAATAAAAGCTCGGGATTCTTCTCCCTCATCTCTCTCTGGGTAATTGTTGTTGTTAACCCTTCTATCACATTATTTGATCGATGAACGTATGATTTTGAATGTCTATCGTTCACTCAGATGGTTATCGAACACTCTCTGCTTCTCTTTTCTCTTATAGTATTGATGAGGCTATTGCAGAGCCCCGATCCTAGTCCATGGGTCATTGGGCTACAATATTCCTCGGATGTGTTCGTATAAGGTTTTGTATGGCCCTCGGTCCTCATTCCTAGGCCTCTGAATTTGCTCTGAGGATCCGAGACAGCTTATCTCGTGATACCTCACTGCAATCGGTCTTAAATGAACCAGTCAGTTCTTATGTTGAAACTGCAATCTTCAGGGGCTTCGAATGCATGAGAATCCCAATTTTTCCCCATTGTTGCTGTAAACCAGCATCCTCCTGAGATCAACCCATTAGAAACCCCCTGAAATAATCCATTTATTGCCCTTTTTCATCTCTTGATTCGGACCAAGATCATCACGCATCCTAGAACAGAGTCTCGTAGAGGAAACCCTGCTTCACAGGACCTTCCCGGTGCCGAAGCTTCTCAGCGCGTCCTTCAGCCCTCGGTGCGGGGGTTGCCACGCCGAGAAGGGGCCGCGCCGTGACCCTCTTTCCATCCACAGACCGTGCCGAGAACCCCTTTGTTCCAACCCTGCTTCTCCGATCTGGTCGTGCCAGGAACCCCACGCCGAGAACTACCCTTTCTATATTTCAGCCTACCCTCGACCTATTTCAAAAGAGGGGAGTACTCCGGGATCTTCATGCAAGCCCCAGGATATAAATTAATGGGGATTACCCCCTGTATCAGATACACCCGCAGCCCTATGAACCTAAGGAGCCCTGCCATTGCATGTGCCCCGATGGTCCCCAAGGGAATACCAACCGGTGCTACAAATGCGAACAGTGTTCCCGGGCCTAGTGCCCTGCTCTTTCGGCCTCCATCCCAGCATCCCGTGGATGATTGTCTATCTCTCCTTGGCATAGTCCAAGAAAAGGGGATATGCTGTCGAAATTCACCCACGTCATACCAAGCGACTACGGTATTTTCTCCTAACCCCGCTGGCCCACGGAGTTCCACCACTGCATGTCCTCCGATGGTCCCTCGAAGGGGGATATCAATGAAACATCGTACTGGCACATGGTGTTGTTAGTGTTGGTGTGCTACAGGCCAATTTCGGGTCGGGTAGGCCCAATAGTTGTACGATCTTGTTCATTAATAAAGTGGTGTTTGAGCGTAAATATGCGATTGTGTTACTTTACGTTGTCCCTAGGATATGTGGTTGTAAAGTCAGCTCGAGATGGGATCTCGAACATGAGACTTACTTTACATGAACACATACCTTAAACTGTTCCTGGTTGGAGGGTAATCACTCGGGGACTTTGATTACCTATTAAACCAGTACACATGATGTGTCAGTGACCAGTCTCATGGTGATTGGTGCGGGGCACCAACACATATGTGTAGGTGTATGTCCTTGGAGGATGTGCACTGAACTGATCCGCTATTGGATCTTCAGATGGTTGATTATACCTAATGTCAACTGAAGATCCAACGGTCTCAGTAGCATCGTTGGTCCTTTGACATGAGACATTGATCGGATCTTACACGAGGATTGGAATGGTTTAATTACTTGGCTAAGTGACTTTAACCATAAGTAATGAGTTGCCGAGTCGTTAACCACTCCAGGATACGTGTGAAGATCATCAATGGTCAAGAGGGGATCGCTCACTGTCGGGTATATATCAGACAGTTAATGGGTCATGACATTGACGCTCCGTTAAATCCCTGGCCAGGGTCGTATGAGTTCGTTTAGAACGGACGTCATACACTTTAAGGAGGTCATAGTCAAATGGCACGATCATGGGGTTTGACAGAAACCGTACCCTCGATCGTACCAGACTCATAGAATGAGCGAGGGATTATATCGATGCGGTAACTGTGGACTTACAGGTACCAGACAGGTTGGTTTAAACCCGGGGTCATCTAGGATCACGCGGATTTGCTTGACCCAACGTGATCAAAGGTTCGGAATAAATTAAACTATTGTTCGGCTCTAGTAGAAGCGAAGAATACGTTTAATTTACTTCTAATTAGGAATTAGAAGTTAATGGACCTTAAACTAGAGTGACTATGGGCCTAGAGGATCACACACAATGGATTCTTGGGTGACGGATAATTATTATACAAGTGTATGTATTATTTCTATTTAATTCCTTTTGGAAAGGAGTGTAAACGGAGTTTAATACATATGTATAATATGAGAAAGGACATATATACAGTTTTGGTCTTTTAGAACCCTTTTCTAATAAACCTAAACTCTATATATAGCCATCTACGTGAGTTCATTCGAACTCTTGGCTTCTCCCTTCCAACCCCCCTTAATGCTAATCAAGCATTAAGCATTAAGGAGAGGATTAGCCTCCCCCTTTCTCCCCCTTGCTCTCTCTCTCTCCAGAAGGTGTTAGAGCCGGGGAAAGTTGTGCCGGGGAGGTACCGTCGCTGTGCAAGGGTCCTTGTGGATCTGCTCTAGAGGCCGTACAGCTGTGCGGTTCGGTTTCTCTGCATCGGGCTTAGCGGACAGCGTCGTTCCGCGCAAGGTGAAACACGCAACCCGTAATTAGGGTATTAGAAACACCGATTAGAGCATAGATTAAGCTTTCCACAATACCGGGATCGGACAAATTAAATTTTTGTTATCCGCTGCGTCGCCCGTAGGTGCTGTGCGAAACCTTACAGTGGTATCAGAGCCAGGTTCGCGCTCTGGTCGGTGTTTTTATCGCCGTTTAGAACCATATTTTAGGGGCATTGAAAATCTTCAATTATAATTTGTAGAAATAGATTTAAAGATCTCTGTTCTTCCTGGATGATGAACATCTAAACAGCAATTTTTTTTAAAAAAAAAAATTAAAAAAAAAAGTTTTTTTTGGGCTTCCCGCCGGGCGCACTGCGCCTCTGGGCGCAGTGCGCCGGCGGGCGCACCCGCGTGGGCGGGCGCCGCCCACGCGGGGCGCCCGCGTGGCGGGCGCCCGCCTGGCGGGCGCCGCCCACGCGGGGCGTCCGCTTGGCGGGCGCCCGCCCGCGGGCGCCGCCCACGCGGGGCGTCCGCGTGGCGGGCGCCCGCCCGCGGGCGCCTGCAACGCGGATCGCCCGCGTTGCGGGCGCCCGCAGCGCGGGTCAACGCCCGCGCGCGCGGGGTTGACCCGGCGGTATTAAAAAAAAAAAAGCATTTTTTTTAATTTGTTTTTTAAAAAAAAAATTGCTGTTAATCTGTTTAATTTACTGTGCTCCAGTAAAATTATATATATATTAGATATATATATTAAAATGCTCAGTAAATTAAATAAAATTTTATCTAGTAGGTTAATTGTGTTATCTCGATGGTAAATGTCAAAAGTTAATTTTTATTTAACCGTGTTGAATTTACCGAGGTGAGATAATTACTATTTACCATGAGATAAAATGGTAATAATTGAAGTTACTTCAGTAAAATTTAAGTTTTTGAATTTTTAATTATTAGATAATTAAAAAATTCAAAATTTAAATTTTATTGAAGTTAAATGTGAAAAATTCAATTATTTGAATTTTTAATTATTAGATAATTGTTAAATTCGAATTTTGAATTTTAGAAAATTACTAATTGAGGATAATTGCATTATTTTAAATTTATTTTCAAACAAAAATTATTGGATAATTAGTTTGAATTTAAATTTAAATTATTGGCATGTTTAAATTTTGAATTTAAATTTGATTATTGGATAATTAAATTTAAATTTAAATTTAATTAATTATCTCAATTAGATGCCCCTGTAGAAAATGATGGTTCTTTACGTGCGTTACTTTATTTACCTTGTATTGGCCTGCTTGTATGTTTAATTTTAGTTAATCATGCTTTGATTTTTAAAATTAAACAAAGCTAGCCTGTTTTTGTTTGCACATCCCATTATTAAATTCAAAAGTAAGGATTATTTTCAGAAAATAACCCTTGATTGATTTTATTTGAATGGGTTGGCAAGTGATCATGGACTTGGATTAATGTAATTAATTGGGGTCTGCGAACCTCCTTTCTCTCTCTGTTAAAATTCCAATGTACTTCTATCTTCCTCCATTGTTGTACTCGCCCTAAGGGCTGCTGGAATTTGAGTCACATGTAATTTAATTTTTCCGGCCTGCGTGCCGTGTAAAAGTTGTAATTAATGCGGCGTCGGCGATTGAAAGCGTGGAGCACACCCGACGAGGACGATCCAGCTGCTTCGGAAGCGGGCCGGATGTCTTAGTTACATTAGGGTTAAAGTCCATGATCACTTGCGTTCATTTTTGCATTGGATGCATTTATTTTGTGCAAACTACTAGGTACGGTAAATATATTGGATATATTTATATTACCACCTAGGGTGAGGTCAAGATAAAATTAAATTCCCTCGCGTTTAAATTTTAGATCTGGTAAGCGTGGCTCTAGGAGTCGTCGTGGCCCTCCATCATTGTGGAGTGAATGAACGTCTTCATTTCATGGATTTGTTGTGCTTTCCACAAGGTCCATGAGTTTGGGGGCGGGATTAAACTCCAAGGCTCGGCCTCAATGGAGTGAGGAATTGAACTCGGCCTTGTTGTGCTTTCCACAAGGGTCGGGTCATGAACTTATTGCTATGTAGTAATGATGGTTAGATCTAACCGAGAATATCCTTTGTTGTGCTTTCCACAAGGGGATGATTTCTCGGGGGCCGAATATCGGATATTGCATTAGATGCAAGTGCTTGTTGACTGCCCTTGAGATGGTGTATGGCTTGTTGTGCTTTCCACAAGGTCGTACATTAGTCTCGTTGGGATTCCGACCCACTAGGTTGATCTCGTTGATCTCCCGTTCTATATACTGAGGGTTATATAGTCCGATCGAAAAATAGTGGGACTAACTAAGATAGAAAACCACATCTAAGTTAGAATTTGAACACATGCTAAGTTGTCTTTTATTTCTTATCCAGATTACAATGTC